>CM032623.1:36504935-36661579 GCA_019097785.1 Fraxinus excelsior
AAATATGAAAAATTCTATATTTTATAATTTTATTTATAAAATTATACGGGCCAAATCGGAATAAACCGTGACCCGTGACTCGCATGAGCTTGACCCAGGATGGGTTAGCGGGCATGTCTGGATTGTAGTCCAAAATTGTGGGCCGACCCGTAACTGGTCTGTAACGCGGACTTTTTTTTTTTTTTTTCACGCGGACCATTACCGGACCCATATGTTGGTGGGCAGACCCGGCATGGACCACTCGGATTGACACGTCTAGTTTAGGGAATTAGTATAAGGGAACACAAAAATCAATTGAGAAGATATTGGGCTCAATTCACAATGTGTACTACGTTTTTTAATCAATTGTAGTTGAAAAATAAATTGGGGGCATTTTGCAATTGTAGATTATGGAACGATTTTCTCAATCGAAACGAAAGTCCATATCTATTTCTTTCAGTTCTAGTGGTGCATCCAGTCCCACTAGTATTTCTAGTCGAGCATGCGATGTGTTAAATAATACGAAAAAGTCTCGAGCTCAATTCAATATGGACGATCTTGTATTTGATCCACGGAAATGCCTCCCTATTGAGTTATATGATCCTAACATCAAAGATGATGTTAGGATGACATATTTAGATAAAGGTCATTGTCAACCACATGGACATGACTTTCAAAGAAGACCGATGGGAAGTGATAATAGGTGTTTTTGGAAAGAATAGTTCGTTGAATTTGATTGATTGGAGTACAATGTAGAAAATGATGCGACGTATTATTTGTATTGCTACTATTCAAACCTGATAGAGGGGTCAAGGGGGTGGACCGATTTTAGGGATTGGAAGCACAAAAGACATTGAAAGATCATGTTAGTCTCTTTGATAGTGCTCATAATCAATCTTTTACAAAGTGTACCAACTTGATGAATCAAAAGCAAAGTATCTCCTACGTTATTTCTATCCAAAATAGTAGTCAACAAAAAAGTTATAGGACGATGTTGACTTTGGTGCTAGATTGTACTAAATTTCTCTTGATGCAAGTATTGACATTTCATGGCCATGATGAATCGAAAGAGTCCTAATAGAGGAAATCTAATTGAGCTGCTAGACTGGTATGCAACTCATTGTGAGGAAGTTAAACAAATAGTATTCAGTAATTGCTCCTGGAAAAGACCAAATGACTCCACCAAATATCCAAAAGGACTTGATTCATTGTTGTGCCATAGAGACAACAAGGGCTATTATCAATGAGATGGGTGATTCTTTGTTTTCAATTTTGTCTGATGAGGCTCGCGATAATTCAATAAAAGAAAAATTGACAATTGTTTTGAGGTTTGTTGACAAAAGTGGGCTAGTGAAGGAGCCTTTTTGAGCATTTTCCATGTCACCGATACTTGTTCCCAATCATTGGAAAATGTCATTGATGCAATATTTTCTACACATGGGTTGAGCATATCTAGCTTGAGAGGTCAATGTTATGATGGAGATATGTCAGATAAGTTCAATGACTTGAAAACTTTAATTTTAAGACATAATCCACATGCTATGTACGTTCATTGCTTTGCTCATCAACTTCAGTTGTCAGTTTTTTTATGTGGCACATATGAATGATATGCTTAGTGATTTATTTAACATGCTTGCTATTATTGTGAATTTGGTTAGTGCATCATGTAAAAGTGTGGATGCTCTTCGAGCAATTTATCATTTTAATATTTTGGAGAAGTAATATTGGGGAACTTTGTGGTGGAAGTGGTGAGTTTCAAGAAATGAGTTTGACACCCCTCGAGTGATACTAGATGGGGTCCACATCTATTGACAATTACTCGTGTTATTAATATGTTTAATGCTATCATAGATGTTATTAAGGAAATATCAGAAGATGACATAAATTTAGATAAGAGATCAATGGCAACAAGACATATGAACACTATGCAAGATTTTGATTTTGTGTTAAGTCTTCATTTTATGTTTAAAATTCTTACAATTATAGACGACCTTTCACAAGCCTTACACAAGAAGGATCATGATATTCAAAATGCTATGAGGTTATTGAATTTGTGCAAGTATGCATTGCAGAACATGAGAGACAATGATTGTGATAATTTGTTTAGGGTGATTAAGTTGTCTTGATAGATATATTTTAGTGCCCAATATGGAGGATATTGTAGTATTGAAGGGTTGACCTAGGCGTATGGCACACCACGTGACTTATTATCATCGCTTTTTGTTGATTTGTATTGTCATACAATAGACTTAATCTTGCAAGAGTTGAAAGATCGTTTTTCTGAAACAACTACTGAGCTCCTTACTTGCATTTCGAGTTTAAGTCCTAGAGATTCCTTTACAGCTTTTGATACAACTAAATTGCTACACTTTGCTCAATTCTATCCTTTGGACTTCAATACTGAAGAGCTTTTATTACTTCGACCTCAACTTGACAAGTTTCTTATGCTTCTTAGAATGGACGAAACTTTCTTTAACCTCAAAAGTATATCTTGTGTAGCTCAAAAGTTGGTTAAAATAGGAAGTTCTTGTTATTTTTCATTGGTTTATAGGGTGATCATCTTGGTTTTGATATTACTTGTGACAACTGCAAGTGTTGATAGGATATTCTCTGTTATGAAATTTAATCAAGAGTGACTTGCGCAACAAAATGGGAAATGATTGGTTGAATGACAATTTGATGATTTACATAGAGAAAGACATTTTTGGAAAAATTGAGAATGATGCAATATTACAACATTTTCAAAATATGAGATCCCGTATAATACAGTTGTCTAAGTTTACAGTTACTGAGTAATGTTGTGTTGTATTGGTGATTTGTGATTTATATATATTGATGGGCGATTTATACTAGTACTGTGATTTGGGTGATATTTTGTTATATTATTCTTCTTGTGGTAATCCTTTTCTCACTCTATCTCGTATTTTGTAAACAATCTCACTATTACAATTGTTGACGGTTGACGATCGCCCTAGATGAACAAAATTCCTAGATTCGCTAATGGTTGTTGCCCACTTTTGGCAATCAATTTATATGGTTTAAAAATTCAGTCACTCAAATTGCACATTTATAATTACTACTTATTTATTTTCATATATTTCGTAAATTCGATTATTTTGTTTATATATGATTTTTAAATTTGTCATAAACTACGATGTCAGAATGGCTTAATAGAGAACTTAAATGGTCCAAGTGTGTGGAGAAGTACTGAAGTACTTTATTTGCGTGCAACCATATCGATCCCAAATCCACTAAAAATGGAGTCCCAAATTTTCAGTATCTTTCTTTTCAAGAAATGATAGGTAATGCTGGAGTTTTTGGGAGCTAAATTTGATCTAGGTAAGTAGATTGGACCCATTTGAACCCCCCCCCTCCCAAATTTGTTGCATAACTTTTTTTAACGTGCTACCAATTTTGGAAGCAATCTCCTGTTGATTCACACGTGAAATTTGTCATATATTTTCTCTTTCTAACATTTGCATGCCTAAATGGGAATAAAAGAAACTAGAGGTTGATTTGAAATTAGCTACATATATTAACCTATATAATATAAATGCCTGCGTACATACGTTGTTATAAAAATCGATTCACACCGTTTGAATCAACTGATAAAATCGAGAATCGGGTCGAAAACCCTCTAAAAATTGCTAAGTTAAAAATTTGCTGCAAAACTGCGAAATCTGTCGATATATCCACAACCGAAAAATTCGATGGGGTTTTCCCGATTTTATAGGGGGGAATTAAAAAAAAAAAAAACTAAAATACATTACATACCACGAACTCAGCAAGTCCTTTTGTGATCTCTTTCTATCTCATCCATACAATGAACTTTCTCATTATTAAAACTCCAAGTAAAACCCATTTCCCCACTTAAGATACCATTTCTTGCTGTTGCATTTTTACTCTCTTTCATACTAAAAACTAGTACATAGTATTTTTCATATTTGATAAGTAGATTGTTTAAATTTTAGGGTTATGCTACATGTATATAATTTTTTACTTAATCGTTTACACCCCATTCACATTAGGAGGTGGGGGACCACGAGCCGTTATTTTAAAACACACACGGGACCCACACACATTGTGAGGGGGTACACCATTCGGTAACCCCCATTATGTACAAGAGGACTTTCCCTAAATTTTATATGGGGCCTTTTCATTAGTAGTATGATCTAATATTTATTTATTATTTAAATTTTTTTTTTTTTTTTTACGGATTCGACCCTTTTGACTAGTGATCCTTTCACTTTTTACATGTTGATACTCGATCTGATTTTTAAATATTGATACCAAGTTTTAGTGCTGTTATGTGAACATATTTTGATCATTAGTTGAATTCATTGCTACATTTACTAGAGTAAATAATCGGATTCATCACAGCCACTGTGACTTGTCTTCTCTCAAATATTTTCTACTCAAATTGCATATTTGTAGGAGTAACTATTTTATATGCATGTAACGTAACTCGTTATTTCATGTTTGTTACATGGTTAAATTATATATACAATAGACGGAATTTTAACTTATCTTCTTGTTAAGTAATAATATTGAATAGTATTAGAGAAGAAAAAAGTTAAAATCTTCCAATTCTTTCAAAACTCTTTTTTAACGTACTTATTTTTAACCAGTAACGGATCTAGGACCGGACTAATACTAACATAAATTTTTATTTATTTTTCAACTAAAAAGAATTAATGGGTTATATGTCCATGTTTTCAACCATGCATTCATACAATAAAATGTTATATACGTAAATCCAAAATTTTTGCCCTACTTTTTAGCGACACAATCTAAAAAATCTCACTATTCAAAATATAATTAAGATTAATTGGAGGGAATCCAAGCAATATTCACATACAGCTATATATATATTCTCCATCAATTTCTTCACTCACTTTTTGATAATTGATTTGGTTCCAAGTTTCAATTATAGCCAACCAATATCAGACAAATCACATCAAATTAGTTGCCAATTAATGACGTTTAATAATGCCTTAAAATGAGTTATTATCAAATTGACAAGCTAACAACTCAGAAACGCGTTGCAAAAAGTCTTGATTCCAAATTCAATGATTTATTTTCATTCTATAGTAAAATATATTTGGAAAATCTTCTAATCTAATGTAAATTTTATTACTACGTTTAAGATTTTTATAAATAAATAAAGTATATCAAACAAGAAACGAAAATAGTAGGTTGATCAATAAATTTTCAAAATCGATCTCTATGAAAATGCCTCAATCTTCATTAAACTACCACGTCTTCCATAAAACCATATCTTAAATTTTTTAATATCAAGTCAAAGTCAACAATTAATTTTAACCACTCATTTTATCAACTTTTATCAAAATCTACTAAGAATCTGATTTTAATCTATATCAAACTGGGGCTCAGTTTCATAAAGCTGGACATGTGAGAATTATGTGATGGTTTAATAGAAATTTGGACTGTTTTTGTAAGCGATGATTAATTATGAAAGGTGGGACAAAACTTACTATTGGACTAACATGTTGGGAACCAATTATTTCTATTTTTTTTATTCATCTTAAAAATTGATATCTGACCATAAAGATTAAAAACCTAATTGTTTAATTTAAAAATGAATAAAAAAAGGTGCATTAGCATTAATAATATGTCTCCATGTAGGCAATAGGGTTTTCCAACCTGAAATGATGCAAATTAACAAAATTCATTGTAAATTAATTATTACTAGATCACATCAATTAGTACCCCACGTGCTACATCCCGACCTTTGGGCCACATCTAATACTTGTCGCACCTAAATAATTTGATTACATTGATCTTTTCTCAAATGCTATTGACTAAGGCACAATCAACTTTATCAAATAAATCACTAATATTTAGGTGGTTAAGACCATGTGCTACATGAGTAATTATTGTTTGTTAAAAAAATGTAACATGGCGGGAAAAATATAGTGTATTCGATCGTAAAATTACACCAAAATAACACTTACCTTATTTCATATACGTCTTTTTGTACTATTCCTATGTAGGGACAACGCTTGCTAGTTACGCGTGTTTGTAGGATAAGATTTACATCCTAAATGTAGGTAGGATATGCCATTTGAATTTCTCAATTTGTGTAACTCGTTTACGTACTTTAATATTGTTCGTCTATGTATTCTACGTTCCCGTCACAGAAATATATAGATGTATATGAATACAACACCAAATTTACTCGACAAAAAATCTTCAAAATCTCACAACTCCATCAAATGGAATTAAACTATGATCTCCATCCAAAAATTATCCCTAAATGTCTCCCAATTCAAACAAAAGAAGTTTAAACTAAAATATAAAAATCTTTATAAGTTTTCCATGTAGGGTTTTATGCTTGAGCATTTGAATATTTCTATCATGCTAAGATATGGAGAAAAGGTTTCTTGTCTTCTTCATCTTTTACATCTCACCAACCCATAAAAGTAGCAATTTTTAATGCAAAATTCAGTGCCCCAATAAATATAATGTCACAAGAAAGTGGATACTAGGAAGATTTATATTTGTAGGGGAATGCCTACTGGAGGACATACCACCATCTTGCCAACATTCCCTTAAAACATGCATTATTTTTAATGTGTGCATTCATATTATTTGATTCACGTGTTATGAAATAAATAATAATTGAGTTTATGTTCGGAATTATTTGCAAAATGGTAACTTCAATAAAAAATCTCATACACTCTTAAATCGTGTTATGCGAGTTTCGTTTTCGGTATGGTCTAATAGACACGTTTTAAGCACATATATGATCATCACTTGCACCCTATATTCGTGGATAAAAAGTTATTTAAATACCCGATCTAATATACTCTTGGGACCCACAACTCAATTAAGAGATCAAGCCGGGGTGCAAGAATTAGTCGAGTAGTCAAAAGTTTTAGTAAGAAACAAGGTTGACATGGCTAAAATAAAAACTCTACAAAATTGTCATGAAAATATTTGAGTATCAAATATAGGTTGATAAAGTCATTGATATCAACTCCCACTTGGAGGCAAAGTCCTTTTTGACTTTTGATTCTACTAATCAAAATTGCCTATTTTTAATTATTCTACTTTGGACACCACTTTCGGCTTGCCACTAATGTGATCGGGGCACAATCTGAATTGCTTCCTTGATTGCCAAAACTTTGCATTAATGTTGATTGAATCGTAAATTATAAATTAAATTTTAAAGCGTGTTTGGTAGAGCTCAAAATTCAATTAAAATTGAAAATACAGTCGTTATTAGGTTCCACTCGTCTAATAAAAGTCAACAATAACGTCTAATTTTTCAATTTTAATCCGATTTTAATATCTACCAAATACCATCTTAATATCTTTTTCTTCTATGATTTTAACTTGATATAAGACACGTGGCACCCCTGTATTCATATTGCATCGGCAAATTCATTAGGGGAAAGTTTATATTTGGCCAATTGTTTGAGGCTCGTCAATTTAAGATTCCATCTTAAAATTCTTGTTAAGAGAATCAATTTGCTCGTTTGAAGATAATGAGCTCTAATAAGATTTTCATCTTATACTATCTTTATGTGTCGTGTATTGATTTCATATTTATTCTATGTGAGATATACTATTTGACGCTAATTTATTTGTGACAAAACGAAAAAGGATAATAGTGACATTGATAACTAAGCCCTTGTTTGAGCCATATTAAAATTTTCATCCTCAATCTTCTACTTATTTTCAACTACACATTTTTCAATAAAATAATATTTTTCATCACATCAATAATTTTTCTTTCTTTTTCAACCACACATTCTCCATCAATCTACTATTCTAAAATACATTTTTCCAAAATAATGTGGCTCAAACACACCCTAAAGGATGAAAATCTTCAGCAAATTGAAGAGGTTGATTTTTCAAAGTATTCTATATTCTTATTTTAGAGGAGTAACATTATTTAAAGGGGTGGTAATTAAAAAGGGAAAAAGTCCTAAATAAGAGGTTAAATTTCACCTATTTTAAATTTAAGAATCTGAAGTTTAAAATTTCAAATGTCAGATTTTATTTATAAATTAATTAATTAAACATATATTTTATTAATTAAATATATTAATGTCACAATTCCATATAATTTGGTTACAAATTATTTCTCGAGCACAATAAAGTTTTTTATAGATCGCAAATTATTTCACAATCACAAATCAAAAATTTTATAGGTCACAATTTTCTCATCGATCACAAGTTTTTAAAATTAATAAGTCACATATTATTCATTGGTCACAAATCACAAATTTTATATATCACAAATTATTTTAAAATCACAATTTAAAAAATTATAGGCCACAGTTTATTCATTGGACACAAATCAAAAATTGAAACATCACAATTTATTTACAAGTCACAACTTATTAGACAGTAACAAATTATCAAATTATCGATCACAAATTAACAATTTTTTAGATCATACATTATTTCTTGGTCACAATTTATCATTTTCATTGGTCGAATATTGTTTTTTAGCAACAAATTAATCTATTTAATGATCACAAACAACCAAATAATTCGTGACTCCAACACTTGTGACTACCACCTCACCACTGCCATCAACATGGAGACCGAAACCCCGTCGCCGGAACCACCACCACCCACCCTACAACCTAAAAAAATCCCAACCCTACCATCATTGTCACCGACCACCTCCAACAAATTTTCAACTTCAAATCCACCAACACCACCACCTCGTCACCGCAATCATCAACAAAACCACTGTCACCACTACACCCACAAGATCCAACACCGTCGCCCAAACACCAGACCCCCTCCCAAAAATCACCATCCGAAAATCAATAAAATCACCGTCACCAATATTATCCAATATTGTCGCCTAAACACCAAATCACAAGCAACAAAATTGCCGCCCAAACAACACAAAAATCGCCATCACCATCACCACCACTACCTTACAACCACAACCACCAACAAACCACCCCCACCACAGCCACCAACGAGATCTAAGAAAATCACCGTCACGATCGCTAAAAAAAACCAAAAAATCATATCCACAAACGCCATCACCACAACTCCATCACCAGAACCAGAATGTCACTGGTTGTGTACGGTCGTACTTATATCATATCCAAAACCAGAACGCCACTACAGCCAGAATCGAAAAACATAAAAATTCCACTCAATGTCGCTCTTAGATCAAGAACCAGAACGCCACTAATCTCTAGTTCACAGCAACCAAGCGTTGTCGCGACGCAATCAAGCGCATCACTTGCTTGCAGCGCTTGTAGTCGCCTTTCCAACGAGATGATAGAGAGATTCCAGGAGTTAGATGGGAACGTCAATGAACTCTAGGTCATTTTGGGAATTTAATAATATGGTGGTTGAAGTGGTGGTAGGTTTTGAGAGGCAGAGCAACCCTTTTGGGGAGAAGAAAAGAGTATGACCATAAGAGTGGCTGCAAAGAGATTCCGCGAGGCAGGAGATCGACAACGTCATGGTTTATAGAGATCGATGATGAAATCGTGAGCATTGGTCAACAGTTGTGTGCCTATCGTCGGAGGGATGGTTGAGTAAAAGTGGAAAATGAGGTAGCAAAGAACATATTTTTGAAAGATGAATTAGGGTTTGTGGGCGTGGGTGGCGGGTGTGTGAGGATGAGACAAATTAATTTAATTTTATAATATTAAGAGTTTAAATTATTATTATTTGATTTTTGAACAAAAAAAACTTTCTACTCTGATTTTTGAATTAGGCATCTAAAACTCTGGCAAGATGTAATTTCCACAATTAAAAAATTAATACAAAAGAGAAATGCTAATGATAGGAATGTAAAATACATATTTTTCCCTTCTTATTTTATGTGCTTGTATAGTTTTTTTTGCCAAGATGTACTAATTAATCTCATATTTTGATTTAGGTGGTAATTTAATGAAGATGACGTAATTTGGAAGAATTAGGTGAAAATGGATCAAAGTGGAAGAAAATGAAAGTTCAAGGACTAACGTGCAAATACAAAAAGGTTGTGTCGAACCTCACGATAAAAATTTTAGAGTGTTAAGAGTCAATTGGATGAAAAAAGACATCAAAGAGATGAAATATCGTCAAAGTACGATCACACATCAATTTCCTATCGAAAATATTATGCATTTGTTTTCAGCCTCATGTTGAGAATCCGTTTTTGACAAGGAAAACGATCGAATTGGAAGATGATATCTGATGCAAAGTTGTATATCTTTGAGTTACCTTTCCAACGCATTTTGAATCGTCTTAATCGGATATCGAGAGCTGAAGATATGACCAAAATACTAAAAATTATCCGACAGAGAAATTTGCTAACACTACGTGGTCCCCAGAGTATGAGGGTTGAATTTATTTGTTCTATACGACCGCATGACTTTATACTATACGGTCGCATAGAAGACTTCCAAGGTAAATTTTATGATTTCCTAATTCCAATCAAACAATTATGGAAACAACTATCTCTACACTTTAAAAACACTAGAAGACGTCCAGAACGACAAAGAACGTCTCCCATCTTCATTTTTCATTATTATGCTCTTAGATTCATGAATTGTGACTAAATTTTTACACTTGGTCGAAGGAAATTAAAGTCTCGAAACCACATATTGTGAGATCTAAATGGGTTTTCTTAATTTAATTCATGTTTTTGAGTATTGAATATTCTTTTGCACTTATTTCCATGATTGTTATGTTTAATTGCTAGGAGGGCTACTAGTTTATTATTCGTTACAATCTAACGCTAAGTTAAATATCAAATCCGTAATTGTTTGATTCCTTTAACCTGTGAAGCACTAGGATTTGATGATTTTCTGCGATAGAGGTTATTGAATCTTAATAAGAATGTTTAAATAGATTGAATGCAACCGCTGGTGTTTGTGTTATCTAGTTGATCGAATTCTCTATTGTGTAAAGTTGTTATTAAATTGAATATTGAGCACTGGTTCGGGGTTATTTAATAATTAGGGCTAATTAGAACGCTGGTTTCTAACTAACTAAAATTAAGAAGAGATAGAAAATTATTCCAACGGTGAATATTCGAAATATGAATTGAATTATCCTTGCATCTGTGATCAATTGTGGATTTTCGATAGTGGATGTGGACTTAGACCAATATTAGTCTTTTGATTGTTTTCGTTAATTTAATTTTTATTGTTATTAATTACGTCATTTACAATTGTTTGCATACAAAAATACTCCAATTATTGTGCGAAGTATAAAATATTGAATTACATACTTTTCGTGGGATCAACCCTTATTTCCAATACTACATTAGTTTTAGAGGTTAAAGTATTACTTTTGGGTGCCTACGACAGCACACACCAAATTTTAGTCCCGTTGTAGGAGAGTGGTGCTAATTTATTTTTGTACTTTTTTAATTGTTTATTTTATTTTTGAGTAAAAAAAACTCATAATTTTCTAGATTTTCTTAGCAATTTATTGTTTTTAGGAATTTTAGCATAAAATTTTATTTATTTTCTCACTCTAGCTTCTTTTTAATTTGTGTCATTTGTTTATGTCAACGACTCGATCTTATAATCAATGTGAATTGCAGTACAATTCAGAATTGAAAAGAACATTGCACAAGTTAAAGAATGTCAATAGGTGGAATTTCATAGTGAACAATTTTGTTCTTGAGACCCTACTCCCTGGTGATTTTGAATCAAAAGGAGAAGAAATCATGGTCGAATGACGCGAACCCGGCTACTGGATTAGCGTGGAAATCGCAGAATTAATTGAAAACGTTGGGAAAGCCCAAAATTCAGGTTGTAGACTGTAGAATCTCGACCCATAAATTATTAAACCAAGCAACCAAATAAAAATAAAGTTTGAATGACCTCTTGATTACAAAACCAACAAATCTTGATTTGAGAACGCCAGAAAGAGTGCCTAATCCTTTGATAAGTTCTATGGGTTGAGCGCCACAAATATAACAATATTTGATAAGTTCGGTAATTGTTCAATCAAGAAAAAAAAAAGAAATCTCATTTAATTCATAATGCCAAAAATTTTCCTTTTTTACAATGAAATAAAATTTTCTATTTATATTAAACCTAGAAAAATATGGAAAAATGAAAATATCACTTTAAAGATTACAAGAATTTTACATAAACTAAAATTCTAATAAAATAAGGAAATTTGCGTAAATTTAAAATTCTCAGTAAATTGTTTCGGCATGTTTCTATGCGATCGCAAGCCCAAATGTACCATGCACCCATGTGACCTTGTGCAGAATTTTGTGCCATTTCCGGAATGGATTCATGGATGAAAATCCGACGACCGAGCTAAAAATTATGCCCGTTTTAATCCACGCTACTCGTTTTCTTTCTAAATATATTTTCCAAATCTTGAATCCAACTCCTGAGCCCTTCACGAAACTTGAACCTTGGCTTGTAAATTTCTTCAATTTGGACTCCAAAACTCAACCTCGTGATTGCATATCCCGGATCATATCATCGAAAATAGGACTTTGAAGGAGCTTATAGATCCTGACTTGATTCATCAACCTCTATGCATAACTTTTCATAATTTAGATGCTGCTACTCCATCGAGCTTAAAACTGGACTAATACATCTTTTGCCCACTTTTTATGATCTTGCAGGTGAGGATCCACATAAGTATCTAAAGGAATTCCATGTGGTTTGCACAAGCATGAAACTTACGGGAGTCACCGAAGAATAAATCAAACCGAGAGTTTTCCTATTCTCTTTGAAAGATTCGACAAATGATTGGCTCTATTATCTACCTTCTGGAGGCGTTACTACATGGGAAGGGATGAGAAGATTATTTTTGGAGAAATATTTTTCAGCTTCGATGGTAGCAAATATTAGGAAGGAAATCTGTGGTGTAAGACGAGATAACAAGGAATCCCTACATGAGTATTGGGAGCGGTTCAAGAAATTGTGTGCAAGTTGTCCCCATCATCAGATCAGTGAATAACTTCTCATCCAATACGTTTATGAAGGTCTTCTACCCACAGAAAAGGAGCATGATTGATGCTGCAAGTGGATGAGCTTCGGTGGATAAAACTCCTCAAGGAGTGAGGATCTTGATTGCAAACATGACATCCAACTCTTAACAATTTGGCACTAGATTTGATCCTCTTCTAGCCAAGTTAACGAGGTAAACGTCTCATCCCTTGAACAAAAAATAGCGAGTCTAACTACTCTTGTACGTCAAATGGCTGCAGGTATTATGGAAACAGCGAAAACATGTGGATTTTGTTCATTGGTAAGCCATCCAACCGATATGTGCCCAACACTTCAAGAAGAATCCGTTGAACACGTAAATGCAGCCGGTAGCTTTCTTAGACAACCGCAGAAAAATTATGATCCCTACTCAAACACGTACAACAAAGGATGGAGGGATCATCCAAATCTTAGCTACGAGAATCGACAAATGAATCAACAAATGAATCAAAATCGGTAGAATTTCTAGCAATATAATCAGTCATACCCTTATAGACAACAACAGGGCCAAAACTCTAACTCTGGTATGTCTTTAGAAGATATTGTTAAATCTCTTACTACTAACACTTTTCAATTTCAACAGGAGACCAGTGCTAGCATTCAATATTTGGAGAATCAAATAGGTCAAATGGCTAACGCGGTTAGTCAGCTGAAGTAACATAATTCGAGAAAATTGCCATCTTAAATAGTGGGGGATCCAAAAGAAAATGTGAATGCAATCATGTTGAGGAGTGGCATAGAGGTTGAAGCTCCAGTGAACGTAGCTCCTACATCATCTAAGGAAGAAAATGAGGAATATATCGCAACACAAAAAGTATTCCCAACGATACCGAAATAAGTAAGCGCAAGTTTCCTCATCTTTCTGATTATAAACCAGTAGCCACATTCCCTCAAACTTTGGTGGAATCTAGGAAAAATGATCCAAATAGGGAACGTTATGAAACTTTTCGAAAATGTGAGGTAAACATTCCATTATTAGATGCTATTAAGCAAGTACCCCGTTATGCTAAAATTTTAAAAGAATTGTGTACTATTAAGAGAAAGTAGAAAATGAAGGGGTGTGAAAAGGTGAAAGTTGGAAAAAACGTGTTTGCAATCATTCAAAGGAAACTTCCAGCAAAGTGCACGGATCCAGGTATGTTCGCTATCCCTTGCATGATAGGCAACACTAAGTTTGAAAAGGCCATGCTAGATTGAGGAGCATCTATTAATGTCATGTCATATTCTGTATACACTTCCTTGAAAGTTGAATCTTTAAATAAAACTGGTGTGATAATTCAACTAGCGGATAAATCTAGTGTCTATCCTAAGGGGATAGTTGAGGATGTTCTCGTGAACGTTAATGAGTTGGTTTTTCCTGCTGATTTTTATGTGCTTGACATGGGCAGTAGTAATCAAATTATCCCTATTTTGTTAGGAAGACCGTTCTTAAGGACATCTAAAACTAAAATAGATTTTTATAATGACACATTGACCATGGAATTTGATGATAAAATCATTAAACTTAATATCTATGACTCCATAAAATATCCGTATAATAATAATTATATTTATTTTATTGATATGATTGATCATTTAGCACATGATGTTTTCGAATTTGGTGTTAAAAATGAATTAGAAGCTGTCATTAATGAGCATCTTGGGAAAAAGAATCATAAGCTAGCTTTGAATACTGAGTTACGAGAAACTGTTGCAATATTGAACAATCTTCCAAAACCATTCAGTTAACAGTTCTTGTTTTGTATTATCAATTTCTAATGTGAAACATCTACTTTCTGTTTTGCAGACTTCAATTCTAGATTTGAAGCATTACCCCAGTCACTACAAGTATGTATTCCATGGAGGTGGATGAACATTGCCAGTTATCATTCCCATTATACTTGGTACACCGCAAGGAAGATCGAAGCCAACCATGATATACCCGGGCTGAATAAGAAAATATTGGGTCGAGCTAAAAACAATAAACAAAGGCACTGCTTGTGAGGCAACCCAATGAGAGTTCGTTCTTTTATCTTTATCTTTTTTTTTTTTTTTGCATTCATTTTTTAGTTGTTTTTGTCATTTTCTTTGCATTGCACCTTACATTGGGGATAATGTATGTTTTAAATGTGGGGAGAGGATTTAGATTTATGTTGCATTTAGATTGAGTTTAAATTTCAAACTTCTTGAATTTTTTTTTTTGCATAATTTTTCAAGAAGAAGTGTTGAGGTTAAAAGATTTTTAGTTTTGTATGCTATTTTCTAGAATTAATTAGATTTTTAAAGAACTCATAATATGATTGAATAAATAATCTTACAACTTAGAGTTAATTGGTTGAGTTATTTTCTTTGAGGATGGTAGTAACTAAATTTTGTAGACAAAAAGTCGGTGAGATTTTGAGCGTTTAGTCTGACATATCTATAACATTCTTATTATTTCTTTCATGTGTGATATTCTTCCATGATTTTTGTCTCTAGAACTTGCCTTGATTCTCTTCAAGATCACATTGACACATGCATGCAGAAAACATGATTAAGATTATCTTTGTTACATAAATTAGCTATATTAGCCAAATAACATATCCTATAATTGAATTTTTCTTTGGTGGCCCCCTTTGAGTCTTATTGCCTTTTTTTGTGTAAACCTACACTACAAGCTTTAAACAGAAAAAATAACGTCTTTACCCAAGTCTTAGAGCTAGTGGAGTATTGTTCATCATCATGAAATGTATGGGTGTGCAGAAAATAAGTGTGAGGGTGTCAAAAATTTTGGTAGTGCTATGATTTGTGGAAGGGAACATGCTTCAATTTCAATTCATAAGTTCCATTTTGGTGTAACATTTGGAGTTTATATTTCGAAAAAAAAAGAAAAAAATGAATGATAGAAGATAAAGAAAAGAGAAAGAAAATAAGTGATGTCAATGTTTCAAAATATCTATATCCATAATTTCTCATACATTTAAAGAAATGGTTCGGTTTGAGCGGGATAGATGCAAAGTAATGAACCATTGTATGGAGTAGTTGGTTTTACGTATCTTATGAATATATTTGAGCTAAGTTTATTCATCTTTGTTCCACTAGTTCGAAGACTTTTGAGTCACATACCCAAATATCTCACACCTCGACCCTAAGCCACGTTACAACTTTTGAAAAATTATTATGATTCTTGTAAAACATGTGGTCTAAGTGGTGGCGAATGAAAAGATATGCAAACATATGGTAGATCATCTCCATTGGAATGAACTTGAACGAAACACTTACCTTTTAAACACATGAGTTGAGTGCTTATATCCGTGAGGGTCTACATGTTTGGTTTATTCCATATTCATATGAAAATTCTAGCTAATTGATTATGAGTTGCGTGAGAATGTTATTTATGATGTGTTATATTTTTTGAAAAAGTTTGATTGTTCTATGTGTATGGCATTACGACCTGAGTGTTTTTGGGAAACTAAAATTGAGTTTTGTCCAAGGACAAGCAAAATCTAAGAGTGAGATAATTTGATAAGAATGTAAAATGCAAATTTTCCCTCCTTATTTTATGTGCTTGTATGGTTATTTTGTACCAAAATGTACTCATTAATCTCATATTTTGATTTAGGTGGCAATTTAATGGAGATAACATAATTTGGAAGAACTAGGTGAAAATGGAAGTTAAGGACTAACGTGAAAATACAAAATAATTGTGTCGAACCTCTTGATGAAGATTTGAGAGTGTTAGGAGTCAATTGGATTAAAGAAGACATCAAAGAGATGAAATATCGTCAAAGTACGATCACACATCAGTTTCCTATCGAAAAAGTTATGCATCGGTTTTCCGCCTCATGTTGAGATCCATTTTTGACATGGAAAACGATCGAATTGGAAGTCGATATCTGATGCAAAGTTGTATCCCTTTGAGTTAGCTTTCCAACGCATATTAAATCGCTTCAATTGAATACCGAGAGTGGAAGATATGACCAAAATACTAAAAGCTATCCGACAGAGAAAATTGCTAACACTATGCGGTCCTGAGAGTTTGATGGTTGAATTTATTTGTTATATAAGACCGCACGACTTTATACTATGCGGTCGCATAGAAGACTTCCGAGTCAAATTTTGTGATTTCCTAATTCCAATCAAACACTATGGAAACAAATCTCTCTACACTTTAAAAACCCTAGAAGACGTCCAGAACGACAGAGAATACCTCCAATCTTCATTCTTCATTATTATGCTCTTAGATTCATGAATTGTAACTAAACTTTTACCATTGGTCAAAGCAAATTGAAGTCTTGGAACCACATATTGTGAGATCTAAATGATTTTTCTTAATTTAATTCATGTTTTTGAGTATTGAATATTATTCTAGACTTATTTCCATGATTGTTATGTTTAATTGTTATGATGGCTACTAGTTTATTATACGTTGCAATCTAACGCTAAGTTAAATATCAAATCCGTAATTGTTTGGTTCATTTAACTTGTGAAACACTAGAATTTGATGATTTTCTGCGATAAATGTTATTGAATCTTAAGAAGAATGTTTAAATAGATATAACAGCTAGTGTTTGTGTTATCTAGTCCATCGATTTCTCTATTGTGTAAAGTTGTTATTAAATTGAATCTTGAGCGCTGGTCTGAGATTATTTAATAATTATTGTTAATTAGAACGTTGGTTTCTAACTAACTAAAATTAATGAGAGACAGAAAAATTATTCCAATGGCGAATATTCGAAATATAAATTGAATTATCCTTGCATCTGTGATCAATTGTGGATTTCCAACGGTGGATGTGGACTTAGACCAAGATTAGTTTTTTTATTGTTTTCGTTAATTTAATTTTCATTGTTATTAATTGCGTCATTTACAATTGTTTGCATACAAAACCCCCCAATCATTGTGTAAAGTATAAAATATTGAATTACATACTTTTCGTGGGGTCGACCCTTATTTCCAATACTGTATTAGTTTTAGAGGTTAATGTATTACTTTTAGGTGTCTGCGATAGCACACACACAAAAAAGAAAATATTTTTGAAAGATGAATTAGGGTTTGTGGGCGTGGGTGGCAGGTGTGTGAGGGGGAGACAAATTAATTTAATTTTATAATATTAAGAGTTTAAATTATTATTTGATTTTTGAACAAAAAAAACTTTCTACTCTGATTTTTGAATTAGGCATTCTCAAACTCTGGCAAGATGTAATTTCCACAATTAAAAATTTAATACAAAAGTGAAATGCTAATGGTACATTGTTAGTGTTATTTGTATCAATTTCCTTTTAAAATATTGGTAGCTATTACTTTGACATGAAACTTGAAGAGAGCGTTCAATTTTATCTAAGTTTATTATAGACCATCCAATTGACCCATTCGAAAGCCCAATGTATCAATATTTTGCAAGCCCAATTAAAAATTGAGCCAAGTTTCAAAAATAAAAATAAAAAGTAACTAGTACCACTCAGTCATTCTTCTTTCACTTTTGTTCTTCTAAAATTTTATCCGTCTATAAACACTTCCCAAACGCGTAAACATATAAACAAAAGATCTTTCTAGATTATGAATCTCATTTTTAATTTTTAAAGAATCAAGAGTGTACATCTCATGATGACATCCCTCATAATCGTGGACCCCACCCCCACGTGAGAGGGTTGTCGTCGGGTATACACCTTGCAAGGCTCATTTTTAAATACAATAGTAAAACAAAAGCAGCACTTACTTGAGTGCCACGTTGTGAGAATGAATTTTTTATTCAAATATTACACTAAAGTTAAGAATTCAAATGGGTTTTCATTAGAGCCGGAAAAACCCCGAATCAAATTGAAATGAGCGGTTCGATTTTGTTGTTTTTAAGTTAAGCACCAGAATGAATATTAGAATAAAACATCGACGGGTTCGATCCGATTCTCGGTTCTAGACTAAGAATCGAAAAATCGAATCTCCCTGACTTTTTTTTATTTTTTATATTAACTAATCCAAATTATTTTAATTTTTTCTAAATAAATTTGCCAACTATTAATTGATAGCATTGTCACTTATAATCTTGGTAGGGAACCAAAAGAAATCGAATCAAACTGATTCGATTCTATAATTAAATTTAGACTCATGGTTCCACTTACTAAATATCCGAAAATTTTGGTTCGATTCGGTTCTCTCTTTATAATTGAACTGGACTATGTCTAGCCTTAGTCTCCATATTGTGAATGCAAGGCATGGGTGAACTTGACTGCAAAAGCAATATCAACTTTCCCGTTCTGGTTGTATTGTTGTCAATATCAAGTCATGTCGGTTACTGTCATTTTGTTGTTATTCAGTTTAGATTTATATAGCACACTTGAGAGGCTCTCATCATCTCTTTTGCATCATTCTAATTGTTCAACTTTAGATGACTTGACAATTAAATATTAAACCCCTGTTTGGTGAAAATGAAGTAACAGAGGCTAACATCGGTATTTGGTTGAAGTAAAATGAGGGCAGAAAAGGAAGCTTTACTGTTCATGAAATTTCGCAGGTATACAGATTGTAACAAGTAATAAAGTGGATTTATCAAATTCGAATATTGTCTCACAGAGACTGCTATCTACTATAAAGTTTTAAACTAATATAACTTCAATTTAAATTAAACTGATAACTAATGATTAAATCAAATTGTGTTTTCTAAAAAAAGTTCTAATAAATAAAATAACAAATTCAAATTAAAACTGTAGATAAGATTACGTGATTGAATAGTTAGAATTTTCGATTTCACCTTGGTTATTTATCATACATTTAATTCTAATTTATTCAACAATCGCTTCATACCAGCTAACGATCGAATTAACCTATTGTACTTAGTGATATCTCTTGATCAATATCAATCATATTAATATGCTCGAACTTACTATATCTCTATGCAAATTCACACACATATGTATAGAAATTCAAAAAAGATTGCATATCTTATAATTATCTTTCAATCTCTTATAATGTCTATGTCAATTATTGCACGAGCTAGAATTATACATCACCTCCCGATCTCAGTATTATCTTTAAATCAATTAATTGTTGAGTAAACAATTAAAGTATTAAACGCACAATAATTAATTAACAAGTATCAAAATGACATGAAAATCTTAAAATTAAACATATAATAAAAAATATTAAGTTATATCATCCATCCTAACAATAAAAGTATTTAGTCACTCATAACGTTGCAATTAAACGTGCAAAAGTAGAACGACATCACCAAAAATTGACGAAATGTGTCGCTTCTTGTGTGTGTCGTCTCCTTTATAATTAATTTCATTCCTACTTTCTCCCAACTAGCAGCCTCTGTTTGCGTGTGTGTGTGTGTGTGCGCGTGTGTGTGTATATATATATATATCGATTTTCTCCCCACAAGATTTTTCTCCCAACTAGCTGCGTCCATTTGCGTGTGTATATATATTTATACAATTTCAATCTTTTTATGCCCAGAAGCTGCCCCCCTTTTTTTCCCTCTAAATCTAATTCGTCTGTGTGCGTGTATATATGTATTTAGGGGTGGGCAATGGGTCAGGTTGGGTCGAATTTGACCAAAATCGACCCGACCCAATATGTTTCGGGTTTGGACTCTTCACAAACTGACCCGACCCGACACCTATTCACAAACCGACCCAACCCGAATTGAGTCGGGTCGGGTCGGGTCCCTTTTTAAAATTTGATTTCTCTGATTTCTCTGCAAATCCATGACTACTGCAATACATCTGGATCTAGCTAGATCTCGTACCAATAATTTACAAAACTTGCAGGAGAACGAAATTTACAAAGGCTATGAACACCCATCTTACCTCTAACACATACTTTGTTGGTCATGGAATCACACTGGCCGACATTATTATAATATGCAACTTGAGTATTGGATTTAAGGCTGTCATGACTAAAAGTTTTACATTAGAATCTCTCATGTGGAAACATACTTTTGTACCATGGTTAATTAGCCAAAATTTCACAAAATTTTGGGTGATTTGAAACAAGCAGAATCTATTCCTCCTGTTGCGTCCAAAAAGCCTACACAGACTAAAAAATATGCAAAACCCAAACCAAAAGATGAACCAAAGGAAGAGGCTAAGAAAGAAGAAGTGAAGCCAAAACAGATAGCAGTAGAGGAAGAAGAAGCACCCAAGCCAAAGCCTAAGAATCCTTTTGATCTTTTACCTCCAAGTAAGATGATTCTGGATGAATAGAAGATGCTATACTCTTAACACCAAAACCAACATCCGTGAATTTTTAAAGATGAAGCAAGAGAGCTGAATAATAGGGTTTTTATTGGGTTGGGTTGGTTTTGGGCCAAAACCGACCTGACCCACAAATTTTTAAAATTATTGTACCCGACCCGAATTTATCACAAACCAGATCCAATCCGACCCGTTTGGTATCGGGTCGGGTCAATTTTTCGGGTTGTGGTTTTCCAAGCCCAGCCCTATATATATTGCAAAATTCAGCACCCGTTTCTCCACTTTGCTGCCGGTTTATGCGTGTATATAGTCCATGTTTGACACCCATTAATTTCTCTTTCTCTTTCTCTTTCTCATTCTCATTCTTCATTTCAACCACACATTCTCCAAATAAAATAATATTACACACAAATCAAAAACTTTTCATCACTTTTCCACCACACATTCTCACATCAATCACTATTCCAAAATTTCTATTTCTCCCAAAATGGATTTCAAACAGGGGCATAGTTAAACAATTTAAGTCCCCGTTTTCTTCCAAAATACAACTTCTGTTTTCTTCCAAAAGTCAGCAGCTGCAGTAGGTGTGTATAGATAATATATATTGCAGCCATTTCTCCACTTAGCTGTGTGCCGGCTCCTCTTTTTTTTTCCCTCTCAATTGGCTGTCGTCTCTCCCTGTCTGTGTATGTGTGTACACACAGAGATCATTCTTCCGCATCGCCAAGTCCAAGTCCAAGTCCAAGCCCAATGACTTCCCTTCTCTGTCTTTATCAATCGATCCAAGCTGAGGCCCATTATTGTGGTGTTTGTCTCCAAGTCATCATTTTTTCTAAATAATGCAATTTAGTCCCTTGGATTTCTATTTATTTGTGTAGCATGCCAATTTAGTCCTCGTACTATGAATTTTTCCATTTTTCCATTATTTTCTTCAATTTTTCATTAAGCCCATGTTTGAAACCCATTTTGGGAGAAATAGAAATTTTGGAATAGTGATTAATGTGAGAATGTGTGGTGTAAAAATGATGAAAAGTTTTTGATTTGTGTGTAATATTATTTTATTTGGAGAATGTGTAGTTGAAATGAAGAATGAGAATGAGAAAGAGAAAGAGAAATTAACGGGTGTCAAACATGGGCATAATATAAAGTTTACCTACATAATACAATATAAAATAAATTAGGTAAAATTTTATTCAAAATACAATAAAATATCATGATTTAGCGCCTCAAATAAGTATGAAAACTACACGTATCATTTACTTTGTCATTTAAAGGGTTAATTTCACAAATGGTTACTGAACTTACCTAAAAATCACAAAACAACCACTAAAATTTAAAATTTGCAGAAATGGTTACTGAAATTTTATGCGCTTTCATAAACGGTCACTAAAGTTTTAATTTGTTTCACAAACGATCACTGAATGACTGTTATGATTTTAATTCAAATTTATAGGACCAAATCACGTGGACATAAAAGTTTGACCACCTCAAGTGCAAATTTCTTTCCATTAAGTGTCTCATTTGGAGTAAATTAGATGGAAATTGTAAAAATGATATTTTAATTCTCATTCCGCCTATATATGTATAATACTAAAAATTTAGATATGAGATATAAATATTTTTCTATGTTTTTTGTGATTGTGCATAAATTTCCTAACTCTTAATGCACTTTTATTTATTTTCATTCACATAAAAATATAGTGTATTCTTGTTTAAAAGTAGTTGACTTATTTAGAAATTTGCACTTGAAGTGGTCAACGTTCTATGTTCACGTGTCTTGGTCCTTTAAATTTGAATTAAAATCATAACAGTCCTTCAATGACTGTTTGTGAGTCAAATTAAAAACTCAGTGACCATTTATGAAAGCGCATGAAACTTCAGTACCATTTCTACAAGTTTTAAACTGTGGTGACCATTTTGTAATTTTTAGGTAAGTTCAGTGACCGTTTGTGAAATTAACCCTCATATACAAGTCACTTGAATTGATAGTTTGAAAATCCATTGGATTGAGCTTCTGCAAATGGATTACCAACCAGTTCGACTTTGCCGAAAAGAAAAATTAAGAAATACGAAGCCTGACCTTCTTTCTCCAGTCCTATGGGTTAAAAAGGGAAAAGGAAAAACTGGGTGCTTTAGCTTCATTTATCCAAAATGTAGAAGAAACTACATCAGGAGTGGCAATAGGAATGATTTTGTCTCTTTGCAAGAGGTATGTTTCTCATATGTTATGAGGGAAATTGATAGTGGATATCCAAAGCACGATTTCAAGGTAAGCTCCATCTTATTTCTTTCTAATAATTTTTCACGCTCAAATATTTGAGGAGTATCATAATGCAGAAGCAAACACAATTACGCTCGCATCATGGCATTCGTCAAATATCAGAATATTTATATGGTCAAAACTCAAAAAATTATGTCTCAAGCGCTACAAAAAACATTCTCACTTAATCAGTTATTTTTGGAGAAGTAGTGACATATTGAACTCTACGTTTTGGCATATTTGTATTGAACCTCACTCAATACTTTTGATTATCAAAATTATGGAATACATGATTATATATGTGTTGATATATATATAAATAAACAATTTTAAAAAATTTACGGCGTATATATGAAAGCCTTAAAAAGTTACTTAACAACACTTTTTACGGCGTGCATATCTACGTTGTAAAAGTCACTTAAAGACAGGGGCGGACCGAAACCAATTTTTTTGTGGAGTTAAAAATGAGATTTCAAAAATGTTTAGGTTAAAAAAAAATCAATTTTTTTGTGGGGTCATTTGACCCCCACATGACCCCATGTGGGTCCGCCCCTGCTTAAAGACGCAGTTTTCATTTTTTTTTATAACATGCATTGTATGTCGTAAAAGAAGGTATTGATTTATGACAAGAAGTAAATTAAAGATGTGCATTTTGATTTTTTATGACATGCATTGTATGGCGTAAATGACTTTATAAGGCATGCAATGCATGCCCTAAGAAGTACCTAAAATCTATTGTTACAATATGAGAAGCATATTGATTACGATAAAGACTATATTTAATGTTTACGATAATTCTCACCATTAACAAAGATTAACGATTTTATTTTTTAATATTTTGGTCTTGAAATATGTTAAGTGCATTTTTGTGCACTTATTCAGGGCCATATTACTAAGCTTTTGTGTCGTTTTATTATTGCATTTTACTTAATTTAGGTTATTTTTGTCTTATTTTAGTTTTGGACATGTTTCTAAGCAATTGGAAAAGAAAGAAGGATAAATTGGCCAATTGATGGAAGTTTGCGGATTAATATGTATTTGGGTAAAAGTTGAAGCACTAAAATTGAAGTAATTTGATGTAGAGGACTAAGATGGAAGAAAGAATGAAGAAAATGACTAAAAAGAAAATTCGGGAAAGATTTATAAAACCGCCCAGTTATATTGGTCGGGCGGCCGCTCGGCCGTCAACATCATCAACATAACCAAAATTTTTAGCCTGGGCGGCTGCCCCATTTTATATTGGGCGCCCGCCCAGACCAATTCGGCGCGAAATTTTCTGGTTACCTTATTTCAATAGAACTCTTATGGAAACGAATTTTGGGTGTCTTTTAAAATCTTAGGGTCGTCCAAAAGTGGGTGGGGGGTGGGTGGGGGGGGGAGTTTTTATCAAGATTTTCAGAAAGAAAAAGGGCAAGAACATGAAGAACAACTCCAAGAACATGAAAATTCAATTGAAGATTAATCGGGGTAATGTCATTCTTCATCTATTTTTCTGATTTTCTTATTTCCACCATGCTATGCTCGATTATTTTGTGTTAGTGAACGATAAACTTTGTATTATAATTTTTAATTCTTAGTTTTACATTATTAACATCAAAAACATGTTTTGGAATATTTGAATGATTTATATGATCTTATTTTCTCCATGATTATAGTGCACGATAATTATGTGAATCTGGTGATTTATTTTATGCATTCGAAAGAAGAGAAATAAATTCGATATATATAAATCATCATAGGGTCCGATAGAGAATAGAAATATACCGTTATACCTTGTGTAAATCTTTAAGTTTTCATAAAAATTCATGCATTCTTGTATATTTGCATCAATCATAGAATATAGTTGGGTCATATATGAGAATATGTTTAATTTTACTTGAAAGAGATTGTTGAATAATTTAGGAATATTGATTTGTCAATATTGCAATCGTGTGTCAAGGTATAAAACTAGAGTTAAAAATATTATTACTTAAGAATTTGTGATCCTGCACATTCATCACATATTAGTTAAGGTCAAAATAATTTGAATTAGAACTAATTAATCTTTGTGGTAATGACATTCGGACTCAAAAAGTCTCATTTATTACTTGTAACGAATCGTACACTTGCGGTGATTTTAATTTGAAATACATTTTCGTGAACAAAATATATGATGATACACTACATATCATTAGAAAAAGTAAAGAAAGAGAAGATGGTTTAAATCTTTTTAAAATGGTTCAGTTTTTTTTTTTTTTTTTTTTTTTTTCCCTATATAAACTCCACTTTCACGTCATTTTTTCCTACAAATCTCTACCTTCTCTATTTACAATTGTTATAATCTCCATATAATCTCTTTTATTGTGTAATCTAAAATTGTAATCTCCAAATTTACTTACTCGGTTATTTATGTCCAATTTTATTATAAATTATATTATAGGTAAAAAAAAAAAAAACTACTTAAAAGAACCGGTAAATTTTTTATTTTTATATTCATAGTTGTCATACCATGTTAACTTTAGAAAATGAGCCACTCTTATCATAATTGATAATTCTAAAATATGGCCAAGTTTGTTATATTGTTAATCATTTATTATGATTTTAATTTTATCTTTTAATCTTTGGCAACAATTGTTAAGGGATAAAATCTCATATCGAATAAAGATAAAATATAGATCAATTTATAAGGATTTGAACTACTCTTCTTAATAATGTTAATATTTTAAGATGGAATCTCTAGTCTTAATTAGATATCAGAGTTTATTAAACTCAAACGAGCAATTCGATCCAATTAAGGGGGGTGTATTCAATTGAAACTTTTAATAACTTTTTGGAATTTAAAAAGTTTATGTGTATTCAATATAGATTTTTGAAGATTCTCTAAAAGTATTGGTGTATTCAATTGAGACTTTTATAAACTTTAAGCAAAAAGTACTAAAATAAAATCTAAAAATTTGTCTCTCATTAATCACAAGATTTTGGAAGACTTTCACATAAAATAAAATAAAATTAATATGTATTTTTTCAATATTTATCTTTCCTTTTCTCATCTACAAACATTAGAGTTATGATTAAATTTTTTTTTCTATTGATTATTTTAATTTCTATTTTTCTTTCTCTCTCTTTTATTATTTATTTATATTTTTTATGAAAGAATTAAATTGTATTTTTATAACTTTTTTTCCTTTTTTCATTCATTTTTTTAAAAAATATTTATTTTTAATTAAATTATAAAATTTTATATAGACTAATTTGTAATTAAATTTAAATATATATATATATATTTAAAGGTATATATTAATAATGCTGAATACACACACACACACACACACACACACACACACACACACTCTCTCTCTCTCTCTCTCTCTCTCTCTCTCATATGGGTTGGGGTTGGGGTTGGGGGAGGGGAAGAGGGAATGGTGATAAGCATCACCTCGTATATGATAATTTCATAATATTTCACTAGATTCAAATAAATTATATCTCAAATTAAAGTCTTCAAAAGTGTTGAATTCTACAAAAGTCTCTAAAAGTATTAAATGAAAGTTTATAAGAGTTTACGAAATACTTTCACTAATTCCATACAAATCTCTAAAAAAATCCATGCAATTCACATAAGTCATCATTTAAAAAAAAATCTTTCAAAGTTTTCGAAAGTCCAAATTGAATACACCCCTTTAGACTCAAAAAATGAGTACGCGAATCTTAAGATTTGTCTGCTTAAACGAGTCACCAACTTGCGTGGGTATATTAAGAAATAAAATGAAAATATCGAATAAAAATGAAAACATAGACTAATTTATAAGGGTTTAGACTATTCCTCTTAATAATGTTTACATCTTAAGATGCAACTTCAAATTTTAATAATCATATAACAATTAGACTATTAAAAAGCATATACGAAGTGGATCTTTATCCTTTAAACTATACTTCTACGAATCCCCAACATACACTAGTTGTAAGTTGTAACCTATTACTGGATCGATATTTAGAACTGGAAATTACAATACATCCTACTTTAAAATATTAATATTTTAAAATCGGATAATATGTTTCACTTTTCAAAAATAAGATATTTCATATTTAAATATTATAAGTTAATATTTAAATATTAATAATAATATTATAAATTAATTTATATACACACCCTTAGCCTATCTACTCATCCAAAGCCTAAAATCAATTTTTTTTCTCTCATCTCATCTCCGTTCTCTCTTCATTGTCATCTTTTTACTCCCAAATCGAAACCGTCACCACCACCGTCCTCGCTGCAGCAACCTGCTTGATGTAAGCGTTGTTGCTGTGACGGCAAGTTGCAGTGCATCTAAGTGAAGTGGATCGGCTCTGTAGTGATGGTGGTGCTACAGTCGCAATCGCAGAGTGGCTTTTCCCTTGTTGATGCTAGAGTCGGTAGTGATGGTGGTGGGGAATCTGGCGACAACGATGTGCGGTGGTTGGTCGCGATGATGGTGGTGGTAAATGTTGTGGCTGGATTAGGCGGTGCGGTGAGGTGTTGTTACCGCGATGGTTTTTTAATAATAGGTCTGTGAAGATGTGTTGGGTGGAAATGGAGTTGTGGTGATGGTGATGACGGTGGCAGCGCGGTTGTGACATGATGGCGATTGTGGGATGTTGGGTAGTTTTGGATCTATTTTGTTGGTGTGGCGGTGTTGGTTGATGGTGGCGGTGGATCGGCGGCAATGATGTGCGGTGGTTGGTCGTGCTTGATGGTGGCGAAACTGGCGGGGACGGTGAAGTATTGGTACCGTGATGGTTTCTTGTTAATAGGTCTATGAAAATGTGTAAGTTGGATATGGTAGTTGTGGTGGTGGTGATGGCGGCGATGGTGGAGGTGGTGACGATGGTTGTGAGATGATGGCAGTTTCGTGTTGGCAGTTTTGGATTTGATTTGTTGTTGTTGGTGGTGGTGAAAGCGACAGTTGTGACAGTGGCGATGATGGTGATCGTTGGTGGGGTGGGGTGGGGTGGGGTGGGGTGGGGTGTTTGTGACCAATTATTTAGTTAATTGTGATCAATAATTAATTAATTTATGACCTAAAAATTGTGATTGTGACTCACAATTTATTAAAATATGATCGAGAAATTAATTTTAACCAATTAATTTGATAATTTGCCATGAATAAATGAGTAGTGACCAATAAAAGTTTTAATTTTGTGATCAATAAATAATTTGTGACCTATAAAACTATTAATTCGTGAACAAGAAATAACATGTGACCAATAAAATTCTTGATTTGTGGTCGAAAAATAAGTTGTGACCAATATTTTGATAAGCTGTGCGAGAAATTAATTGTGACCAATTAATTTGATAATTTGCAATGAATAAATGAATTATGACTAATAAAATTTTCGATTCATGACCGATAAATAATCTATGACATGTAAAATTTTGATTTGTGATCGAGATGTAATCTGACCTATAAAAATTTTGATTTGTGACTAATAATTTGATAAGTTGTGATCGAAAATTAATTTGTGACTAATTAATTGGATAATTGTGATCAAATTGCATATAATTATAACATTAACATATTTAATTAATAAAACATATATTTAATAAATTAGTTTATAAATAAAAATTTTAAAAAAATCTGATTTTTTGAAATTTGAAACCTTGTTTTCTTAGTTTTGAAATATGTGATATTTAATTTCTTAATTATGAAATTTTCCCTATTTAGAACCCTAAACTTTGGTAAATCATCATAAAGAACTCTAATTCAACTATAATACATTTAGACTTTATCATATGATCGCCCACAACTCACCAAAGTTTGGGCCTTCGACAAGTGAAATCCACCCTCTACATAGTTAAAGTCACTCTTATCAATAAAATCAATTTCCAGTGAGTAGAGGGCCAGAGACATTATGCAGCCGGTGCATAATCATAATCTCCATCATCGTCATCTCCATCACCTTCTAAAACTGCAGTTGTAATAAAATTGTTATCTCCATCATCCATGTCGCCTTCCATAAATGCAGATGGAGGATAATAGTAATCTCTGCCGTGACCATCGATGCACCTCTCGTAAAATGGCACATTACTACACTTGGCAACTAGGGACATTTTTGTGCAAATTTTGAGCTGAAAGTGGAAAGAAATGGGGAGAGAGAGTCAAGAGTTTAGGCTAGGATTTGGTTGTGTGAATTGTTTTGAAGGAGGCCATCAGGCCATGCATATTTATATGCTAATGGAAAGGGTTTGGCAGAGGTGAACGCGTGGTAAACGCAGTGTGGCATATGGAGCATGAAGAAGAGCCAATGGCAGGTACACGTGGCACCACGCCGTCCAACCACGTTGGATTTTAGGGTGACATGTCAGCTTGCATGTGTGGAATTAAAATTTTATGTTTTGTGGAAAATAAAAAAATATATCTTTGGTGGGTTCATGGATATATGCTACTTTTTTACTTGTGGGACTAAAATCTCAAAGTAGAAGATGCCTATTCTTCTTCATCATTCGTTTATAAGTTCTTTACTCAGTAAATGGCAAATATAGAAATATCAGTAATTTAGGTAATAAATTATCGTCATTAATGCATAATTATCTTTTATATTTTGGGATAAATTACTAGTTTGTGGGAGTTGTAGAAATCTTTAATTTCTTTAAAATTGCTTAGTTAAATATCACATTTGTCACTTAACTTCTACAAATATTCCTCAATTATCATTGAACTTTAAAAGTTTTCTAGTTCCGACTTACTTACAAAAATGTTATTACATCTGTCACTTGTCATTTTAATCGTTTTGATGACTTGGCAAACAAAATGATACATGAGATAACAGTTTGATAAGTTCATCAAGTCTGTTAACTTTTAAAATGGTGAATGACAGAGTGAGGATTGAATGACATTTTGGTAAGTTCAATGACAACTTAAAAAACTTTTAAAGTTCGAATATGACTGAAAAACATTTAAGAAAGTTTAATGATAACTCGGATAATTTTTAAAGTTCAATGGCAAATAAGAAAATACTAAAAATTATATTTAACCCAAATAAGTGGATAAATAGCAATAGGTGATAATTAGGGGTTAATTACCTTAATAGTCACTGAACTTTACCGAAAGTTTCCACCAAGTCACTGAACTTTAAAAATTACGTGGTTAGTCACTGAACTTTAGAAAAATCACCTCATTGATCACTGAACTTTAAAAATAACATCATTGATCACTGAACTTTGCAAAAGATTTCTATGGGGTCACTGAACTTTGCAAAAAGTTTCCCAGATAGTCACTGGGTTCAGTGACCATCTGGGAAACGTTTTGAAAAGTTTAGTGACCAATGATGTAATTTTTAAAGTTCAGTGACCAATTTGGTGATTTTTTCAAAGTTCAGTGACTAACCACGTAGTTTTTAAAGTTCAGTGACCTGGTGGAAACTTTGGCCAAAGTTCAGTGACTATTGGGATAATTAACCCTGATAATTAGTAGAATAAGGCCCTGCCTGGGAGGGATTCTCACGGGAATCGGAATCGATTTTTGAACCGTTACTTGATGCCATGTGTCTGCAGATTTTGGTCATTCAATAAATTTACATGGCTCAATTACCATTTTGCCCTCACTTTCGCAGAAAGTTGCTGAAATGTTATGACACATTTGACCAATGGAGGGCACAAAGGAAATTTTCCTCTGACACGTTCTTCAGTCCATTTTGTGTAATTTTTATCGTTGTGGCCTGCAACGACAAAAAAAATCGCTTTTAATCAAATTAAAAGTGCTTCCAGACGACCCCTAAGTTGAGCTCAAACTCGCGTATATTTTTCAAACATGTTTGAATGCCTTACTTCCTTGGTACTAGTAAAGATTAGTTATTTTAAAATTTAATTTCACCCAAAATAAGTAATAAATAATTTTTTTAAGCTTTGCCAAACATGTATGAACTCAGTCACAGAACATATTTAGCTCCTCTCTGGTCCCTGAATTTTTTTTTTTTGGCAAATAATTGATTTTCATTAACTATTATTCGTGACCGGTTTGCATTTTATAGTGTCTGTGGCAGGACAAGGAAAGAAATATGACATCCCATCACATTCGTGCTTTTGCTTTTGACAAAGACGATTTTGTCCCTGTTTGAATTTTCAATTCGAAATCACTTAATGAGGGGTACATTTGGTACTTTCAAGAAAAGTTTGCATCACAGTAATAATTCCATTCCCTTCAACTCTTCTTAACCTGTCTAGTTCGACATACCATAGAAAACATGCATACACGAGAAAGTTTCAAGAAATAGTTTGCCACAAGCAGGGGCGGAGCTAGACCTCGAAAGTAGGGGGGGCCTAGAGGTAGAGGTGTAGGGGTGGGGCCCACGGGGCTGCCGCCGAATTTTTTTTTAGATACGTTATTAACAAAAAAAATCAAAAAACGTATAAAAGAAAGTACCAATCTTTAATTTAGCAAAATCAGACTTTGATAACATTGTATAATTACATGATCATCAATCATGTCGGCGAAACTAGGGCAAAAAGTTACAGCATTGGTCGCTCGAGCGAGTCTCTAACGAAAGTCGAGCAAGGGTTGAGCAGTCGTCAGCATTTTCATCATAATTTTCTCTATTGATATCCGATTGCGATGATTCAAATTTCGTTGGAAAGATAACTCGAAGAGCTACAATTCTTCTAGAAGTAGCCATATCCAAATTTCAATGTTTTCTATGTGAAAAATGCGTTGAAAGTTGTAATTACAAAAAAAAAAAAAATTTAAAATTAAATTTTTTTTTTTGTCAAAAATGGTGTGGGGGCCTGGCCCCCACACCCCTCCGCCCCTGGCCACAAGGCTAGCACATGGCGTGCATGTGCAGATCGTAATCGGAGGATGTGGGAAACTCGACACGGTCTCATTCTGGTCCAGCCACTAGAAAATCCAGTTGGGATTCTGCCAGGAAAAGTGTCTTCTGTGTGCATCACTGGGCAAGAGAACGTGTTATACATTATTAATCCTGCAGTTATACATTATTATGTGGAAATGCAGCAGTTACAGCCATGAACTTAATGGGATTTTCTCTTATGAGATTTGGAAAGAAGTTGTAAGTATATTCTTCAACAGGATAATAAGAAAACAAAAGGATTTCGAGCACGTTTGCACAAAGTTGACTCTAATTGCCAGCATCTCCCTGTATACAGTGTCAAAGAGACCAAAAGCGAGAAGCACCCACTTACCATCACCAACATTTAGATTTTATTTCAGCAAAATAAGAAAAGGCAATTAACAAGCACAAAATGACATTTTAAACGCTAAATACAATCCAGGGAGACAAAAATGTACCGTAGTGGTTAGGTATCAAATACATTGCATATAAAAGTAGCATTTGTTCCTTTAGAATCTAATTCTTGAATGTAGCAAATGATCGTGCTACATTTTTTCCATTGTGTTGCTATTATAATAAGCTCAGGCATGCTTGAACAATTTCATGCTCAGCCAATGAAAATATACCGAAACAACGAGAATCGGAATTGTCAAGGGCACCAAGAAGCAATAATACCTGTTGAAGAGAAAAAAATGTTAATAAAATATATTCAAAATATGACCTCATTAATCTATTCCTATTATAGGAAACGTATACAAAAAAATGTCACGTAACAAATGATAGCGTAAAATCAAGTCTCATTCACAAGCAAAACAGGAAAAGGTCATCAGATTGCAACCATTCAATGCTCTAGCCATGTTAAACTCAATAACAATTGGCTACAAGTAGAAAACTAGAGATTACGTTAATGATATGTCTCGAAAGGTGGATTGGACCGTACAAGATAGAATTAAAGAAAAAAAAAAGAATATAATTTTGTTATAGCTCTGTCCAGTCTAGGCCTACGTACCAAATATGCTACTAGGGTTAATACTGCATCAACAAGAAAATGCCTATTTTTCTCCTACAATCTTAAAAATGCCATTATATTGTCTGTTGTAAGGTTGCTATTGAATTAGTAAAAACTCTGCAGTTTCGCCATCAATAAATTTTTTATATCAGTTCCACTATGAATGAGTGATAGAAGCAAATGTTTTATAGATGAAATCCAGTAATCTATGCTGATAACATGATCAAAGAGGAACAAATAGATGCTTGGTTAAAGATTTCTTTACTGTTGTGTTTTATCATGCACTCAATATTAGATTCCCCATCTATATCCAATCCCAATGAGAATAGAAGCCAGTCGGATATCAAAGGAAAGAACTAAAATATGGCTTTAAAGTGCTGCCGACGATCTCCTCATGAAATGTCCATAAAATAGTTGCCGTCTCTGAGATATTTTATTCTCAACTCAAAGCCACTTCAATTTTGAAGCCCAACCTCTCCAAAAGATCTAGCAGATTTTAAAAATCCCAATCCTACCATCAAGCATCCTCTATTGCATTTTTTTTTTCAAACACAGTTCCTGCAGAAATTTCAGTCTAGCAATCATCTTTCTCAAAAACATAAAAGAGGTTTTTAGTTGGATACATCTGGTTTATGATTTTTATGGTTGTTAATATTGAAACTGCCTTCCCTCTATTTTTGCGTCCCAAAAATCAAGGCGCGGATATGACCAAAGTTAGAATCATAAACCACATGAATCACAAAATGGCAAGTCCATTCCAAGATCTTGTACACTAAAGATCCGGAATGCTACTATGAGACAGTAAATTGAAAAACAGAAAATTTTCACAAAGATTGGCAAACCTCCTTTCACTTTACCAAGAATTTCGACGACGTCTATATTATTCGAAAACTTTCTTTGTATCCTTCAAAGTTGCTTGGATTTTAAAACTAAATGCCCAGTCTCTCTTCCAATTTGACATAGTAACCACAAGGCCAGAGAGCACTCAACCCATCATATGCAATCACTTTAAGAGGGGCAGGCTGGGGGTGGGAGAAAGGCTATCCACAACATAATCTAAGGCAGAAAATTCCTAGAAAATACAATTTTCAAGAATCTCTATTCTTGGGTCATGGCATACTCAGCTACTATAGTTAGCAGTTTTTCCAAGAAGCCTAACAAAATACTTCCTTCCTGGTTGAATAATTCCTTTTAAATAGAGCCTAGGGCAGGATATACTCCTTGACAACCTCAAATTGAAACCTTAAATTGGTTGCTTATCTAATCCTTCCACAAGAACATCAAAATCTCAGTTTCAAAATAACCCGGATTCATAACAATGCAATATTTTGATTGCATGTTTTTCCCGACTCCTGATAACTAAGAAAACTATGAACTTTACTATAAAAGCAATCCTTCTCTAATTTGGGTGTCTTTCACACCATAGTATCACAAATACATCAATAGACGACAAACTAGTCCCATTTTCAGTAAATTTTTTGGTTAGCTACACGTACAAACTAACATGGCGAAATCCTCATCCATAGTCTTAAAATGTAAATGTTGATTTATAATCCAAGAATTCTTACATTTTGTTTATACATATAGCAGGTTTCTTATTCAAATTGATACTAAGCAAACTAATTTCCAATATCCACAGGTATATAGAGCTTCACTTCTAGGGATCATTACGCACTTTCACCATGACAAATCAAACTATGCAATCTTTATAAAATGATAGAAAACTTCTTATCATTATAAAATGGAAAAGTAAAAATCAAGTAAAAGAGAAACTCACCAGTCATTTTGTATGGCAGAGATGATAGCATTATCCGACTGCGGAAGAAGCTTTGAAATTACAGCAGCATTGAGAAAACCCATATATGAAATCAAACCAATTACAACAAAAACCCATCCCATCACTCTCTCATTTGGAACAGAATGGGAAAAAATTGGCATCTTTTCGCTTCAATTCATCTCTGTAAAAGGAGCATCATTTAGTACTGTAATTCTTTAAAAAAAAATAAAAATTCGAAGAACCCATTTTCAAGAAACCAACTATAAATTTGGGTGGCGGATTGTTGGCATAAGATTAGAATTCACTTTTACAGTTGTGTTTCTAATATGATTTCAATCAGAACTGGGAAACCCAGGTATAATAGAAACCAAGTCAACCGTTTCTTATTGGTTCAGGTTGAATACAGTGGAAATTATGCTCATATAGTTTAACATGGAAAAAATGAGCAAGATAAAAATCGTGCTAAATCCGTCATAAGATTGTTGTACTTCAATTCCAAAAAAGAAACAGATGCGTAAACATCATTATAAGATCTGCAACAAATATTTCACAAAAAAATTATTCTTGGATAGATACTAACATGTCATTTGAATTAAAAGAGTTATAAGATCATAACAAGAAAGGAGATATACTTACACCTGAGGAACTGCCCCTTGAAACCCACCACTCAATTCATGATTCGCCTTTGTTTACATTACAAATGCATTCGGCTTTATTCAAACATCACAAGGAAACCTTAAGAATCAAAAGTAAAGTATAAGTTCTTCCTCAAGAAGATGGTAGCAAGAACAGGAAACTCCAATAACAAAGATTCCTAAAATAACAAAAAATTCCAATAACAAATTCCTAAAATAAAAGAAAATTGAAATAAAAAATAAAGAGCAAGATCCATGCATTAAAATGGCAGAAAAAAATAAAGAACAAATCATCAAAACAAAAAAAAAATTGTGTAGAAAGCGAAAAACTCTAACGAAATCTGAAAATATAGAGAAGTACCTTAAATTCCAGCCTGGGAATTTTGTAAAACCCAGAGAAATTTGTGGAGATGAAAGATGGACGATTCTTGAAGGTATAAAGGAGCAGAGGGACGAGTCTACAAGGGAAATCAAACGAAGAGAGATGAAGAACGGCGCATACGATCGGATAGAAATGAATATCGATTAAATTATTAATAAATGCATTTTTTTTAAGTAATACCACTTTTTTTCAAAATATATTTTCCCTAATCTTCTTTTCAACAATATATTTTTAATAAAATAATATCACATACAACTCAACAACTTTTTATTTTTAACTATATATTCTTCATCAATTTATTATTCTAAAATGCATTACAAAAAATGGGGTTCAAACACGTCCTAATTAATTTTTTTATTACTCAACATCGATTAAATTTACTTGGAGTTCGGATATGATTAGTGGTGTCAATCGAGCCGAGCGGCTCATCGGTTTGGCTCATAAAAAACGAGCCACGAGCCCCTCGAGCTCATCAAAAGACGACGGCTCGCTAAGTGAGCGCTCGTCGAGCTAGCCCACGAGCCAGACTCATTTAATAGGCGAGCCACGAGCCGAGCAATATTTAAAAAAATGCTAGTGACCAGAACGGTCACTGAACAAAATTCAGTGTTCAATGACCCTTTCTGTTAATGATTTTTTTTTTCAATTCCATTTTTCCCTATAAATACTCTTTTATTAATCTATTTTTTTCTACCCAGCTATCAATCTCTCATTCTCTACTCTCTAAATTTCTAATATCTTGATTCTCTTCACATTTTACATTATTGAGTTATAATCTTGATTTTACAATCTAGTTTCTACACTGCTACATACTCTACATTCATTTCTCAATTCTACTTCAACATTCAATTTCAATTATTCAATATCAATTATCCCATTACAAATTTCCAATTGACAAATGGATCCACGCTTATTTGTTGAAAACTTGTTCGGTGTCGGAGGCGAATCACATGTCACGCCCCCACAGTCAATTTCGGAATGAATTCGTCGGTCTAAACTCTAAATGAATTACTTATTCTAGAAAATATTCCGGATTTCAATGCTCATGAAAGTAGTAATTCAATTAATTTGGATGCCGTTGATATTTTAGAGGTGGGAACAGGATGATGAACATGTATTAGATATTCTCGATGCAAGAGGGAAGAGAAATGGGGAAAACATGCAAAATGTTGGGATCATTTTAAATTGGTTCAGAATTAAAGTTTAGAAAAATATTGGGAAGACTTGCTTATGTTCCGTTAGTATGCATCATGGACCCCCGATATAATTTATCGAGTACTAAATTTATAATTGATCAAATTTCAGGAGCTTTAACTTTTAATGTACCTATCACTTATAGAAATTTGGAACAAATATTATGTGAAATATATGAATTATATGTTGAACGAATGGGTACACATATTAGACGGGTACCCTCCGACTCAACACATACTCATTCCACTGATATAGCAAATGACGACGTTGAAGTTTTAAATTTATTTGAAGGCATTAACTCATATAGATATGATTCAACTACAACTGCATGTAGTTCTAATACTATTAGTAGTTTGTCTTCTACCGCATGTACTCAAATGTCGAGCGCAAGTCAAAATGCATTGCCTGCTGAATTAATTGATTACTTTAATCATAATATGTCTAATAAAAACAATCATGGTTTTAAAAAACATTGGTTGAGGCGCATCAGCCATGCCTCCAGGCCCATTATTTGGGGCGAAATGACTGAGGAGCACGCCTCCACAGGCGAAAATACTGAGGCGTGCGCCTCAGTATTTTGTAGGTTTTTTTTCAATGGTTTGAAAAAGAATTAAAAGGGGCCCTCTTTAAAAAAGAAATGGCCCATTTAAAAAGACCTTTTGGGCCAAACAAAATACTAAAATACCTAGAATACCAAAATCCTTCAACACGGCAGCCAGAAATTCTTCAACACGGCAGCCAAAATTCTTCTCGCACTGGGCAGAACTACACGGCACAGAATTTCCCAGAAGTAAACGGCAGCCATAAATTTTCCCAGAGCTAAACGACAGCCAGAAAACTTGTCTTCCATCCTCCGCTTAAAGAGGTCAAGTCAGGGCTGCTTCTATGTCTCTTTTTTCCTTTGCTTCTGCCTTCTTAAAATCAGCCAGTGACTGACAATTTGAAAATGTTTCAGGCTAACTTTGCACCTGTTCTGTTCAGCAGCTTGCACCTGAAGGCTGAAGGTAAGTCTTGAATTGAATTGAATCATCAACATGAAATCTACATCTGAACCTTTTTTTAATAGTGTTCTACACCCTGTTAGTGACTGTGATTCTTTTCCTTTCATTGTTGAAATTGAAATGTCCAGAAATGGTAAATATCAGTGATAAATCTCTCTATTTCCTTGTGCAATATCAGTAATAAATTTGATCATGTAATGTAACACAAACAGATGACATTATTGATTTATTTCAGTAACAGATGACTGCTATGCTTGCAGATTCATTTTTCATATCCACATTTTTCAAATTCTGCACATGCATTATGTTCTATTTAGTTATTTTATTTTATTTAGTTGTTCATTTTTCAACTATATAACTTGTAGGATGGGAAAGAGCAATAGAAAAGATCCAGCTTGGAAATATGAAAAGGAAGTTGTAAGTTCGAGAGATGAGAAGAAGACCTATCTTTATATTGAGTGCCAGTTTTGCAAGAAAACAATTACAGGAGGGGTCAATCGCATGAAAGAACATTTAGCATGCACACATAAGAATGTAGCTCCATGTCCCAATGTTCCTGAAAATGTCAAAAAAGAGATTGAAGATTATATGAAGATAGGAACCATGAAAAAACAGCTTTCACAACAACAATTTGATGACATGGTACACCTCGATAATTACTATGAGGGAGATGACAATAATAAAGCGCAAGATTCTACGAGGGGTATTAGGGGACCAATGGATAGATATATTACAAATATTGGTGATGAGGAAGAAACAGACAATCAAACTCCAAAGATGACTCCGAAAGAGCTATGCAGTAAAATCAGCTTGGATGTTGGCAGATTCTTTTTCAAAAATGCAATACCCTTCTACATTGTAGCATCTCCTTCATTCGTTAACATGTGTCAGGCTATTGGTTCATACGGTAGAGGTTATAAGCCCCCTACTATACATGATCTATGCTCTTGGATCGTAAAAAAGGAATTGGAAACTACCGAAAATATTGTTGAAGATATAAAGAAGACGTGGAGCAAAATTGGAGTTTCTATTTTATCTGATGGTTGGTCTGACATGAGGAATAGAAGTTTGATTAATTTTGTAGTCAATAATCCACATGGAACTGTTTTTCTAAAATCTGTTGATGCTTCAAATGCAATTAAGGATGCTAATCTGATGTTTAAGTTACTGGATGACGTTGTTGAAGAAGTTGGAGAAGAACATGTTGTTCAGGTTATAACTGATAATGTTAGTGCCTATAAAGCAGCAGGACAGAAATTGATGGATAAAAGAAAACATTTATATTGGACTCCTAGTGCCGCACATTGTCTTGATTTAATGCTCGAAAAACTTGGAGAGTTGCCGCAACACAAGAATGCTTTGATGAAGGCAAAGAAGATAAGTAATTACATTTATAATCATCAATGGGTATTGGCATTAATGAGGAAAATTGCAAAGAAGGAGCTACTTCGACATGGTGCTACTAGATTTGCTACCGCTTACTTAACTCTGCAGAGAATTTATGAATTGAAAAAACCACTACAAACTATGTTTACTTCAGATGAATGAGTGAATTCAAGATGGGCAAACAAATCAGAGGGGTAAGAAATAAAGAAGATCATATTGAGAGATAGTAATTTTTGGCCAAGAATTGCATATGCATTAAAGACCACAAATCCTTTGGTTACTGTACTAAGACTCGTAGATTCTGAAAAGATGCCTGCCATGGGATTTATTTATGGAGCTATGGATACTGCTAAATAGGAGATAGCAAAAAATTTAAGCAATAAGAAAGCGGCGTATAAGGAGATTTGGGATATAATAGATGAAAAGTGGGAATATTAGCTGCATAGAGACTTGCATGCTGCTGCATATTATATGAATCCTCGTTTTCAATACGCGGATAATTTTTCTAAGCATCCTGAAGTCAAAGCTGGTCTATTTAATTGCATGGTGAGACTCATCCCTGATAAAAAAGATAGGGAGAAAGCAGATCTCCAATTGGATGCCTTTATAAACAGACATAATTTCTTTGGTCTCGAAAATGAAAAATCAACTTGCACCAAACGTTCTCCTAGTATGTATTAGGAGATATTAAATTTTATTTACTTCACATTTTTATTATTTTCAATTTAAATTCAACCTTCTTTTTATTTACACGTGATATTGACATATTGTTTATTATTTCATTATTATTTTGTTCTAGTTGCTTGGTGGACTCAATTTGGTGATGGAACTCCAGAATTGTCTCGATTTGAAATATGAGTTTTAGGTCTAACTTGTTCATCTTCTGAGCGTGAACGTAATTGGAGTACATTCAATCAAGTACATACCAAAAGAAGAAATCGCTTGACCACAACGAGGCTGAACACTTTAGTCTATATCTTGTATAATAAAAAGCTCAATGCTCGACATACACGACTGAAGACACTCAAAGAGGATGATGATCATTTAACTATTGAGGAATTGCCATTTGATGATAAATGGATTGCCGATCAAGATCCTGAAGTTCAGTCAAGCATACTTAATCTAACTAATGATGATTCCAATGTAAATCTTTTTGATGTTGAAGGGGTTGAAAATTCTTCTCGAAGTTATCATACAAAAAGTCAACCGAATAAAAAATGCACTTTTTCACAAAGAGGTATTCTTATAAATGTTAATTTGAAGTTTTATGTTTTCTATTTATTTCTTTAGAAATTATATTAACACGTTTTATTTGAATTCACAGATAAGGGAAAAGCACAATCACTACTGATTGACGAGGAAGATGATATGATAAATATTGATAGTGACGATGAAAATGATACTAGAATTGGAGATGACAATGACCTAGAGGATCGTATGGATAGTGATGATAATGGAGACGTTTAGGATTTGTATCTTACTACTATATTTCATTTTGGAGACTTTTATGCTTTTTTAATTTAAACATTATATTTAATTTTTATTGTTGGATTCATACAACTATTGATTGTTTTCAACTTTATTAATATATTTTGGATTTTGCTTTTTTTTTTTGTTTAAAAAATATTCATGATTATTTATTATTCATTGGAACCATTAGTTATATATTTTTATGTTGTTTTCTAATTTTTCAACTTGAGTTTTTTTTTTTGTTGAGGCTTATGCCTTAAAACGTTTTGAGGCTTACGCCTCGCCTCGTGACAATAAAACGCATCAGTACCCGTTTACGTTTTTTAAAATCATGAAAACAATTAAGAAAAGCTCAGAAGAAGTAAAAGAATTTCGACAAAGGTACGAACGTCGATGACTAGTGGTTTTTGCTATAGCAAAAGATTTATTAACACATCTGGTTAGCACCGTAACTTCAGTCTGTTTTTAGTGTAGGTAAGAGTGTTTTCTCCGAGGTCAGGAGCTGATTAAAACAAGATATTTTGGAAGCATTAATGTGCGTGAAGGATTGGAAAAATGCTCATTTTCGACTGCAAGATAAATGTGCCGAAATTGCATGTCGTCAACTAAGTGATATTTAATTTAACCATATTCATAAAAAAAAAAAAATTAATATCTTTATACTTTTTAAAAAAAAATTGTATACGTAACAAGTTTTTCCTGTACAATCTTTAATTCCGCATACTTGAAAATTAAAGTAGTCGGTCCCAAATTCGGATAAAGGAGGAGAGTTTATTTTTTTATTTTAAAAAAGAAATATATATTTAAAAAAATGTTTAGTATCTTTTTTTAAAAGTTTAGAAAAAAAAAAAAACCGAGCTCACGAGCTAAAGCTCAGCTCGGCCCACGAGCCGAGCTTGTGGGTATATGGGCCGAGCCGGCTCGGCCCATTGCCACTACTAAGTATGATTGTTTTACAAAGGTTTTGGTAAAAGTATTAACAAAAATTTCTTGTAAAAAAAATGATTTATTTTAAATTTTTTGAAGCTTGATAATTACTTTAAAAATTTTGTGAAACATAATCGATGAAATATAATGTTTGTAAATCTTAATTAATTTATTTCAAATTTTTTAAATTGATAGAATATATCTTGTCTGTAAATTTTAATTATTTACGATTTTTAGTTAAATTTACCAACAAAGTTTTTTTTTTTATTTGTATATTTTTCAAAAGTTTCTGACAGATTTTTTCTGTTAGTAAAATTTTATAGTCTTTTCGTTTAAAGGTGTTGGTCACTAAAATTCCATCTCTATTGCTACCTTTCTATTAGTGTTATAGGTTGTTTTGTTTTTAAAATGAAATTATGTTTTATATTTTGTTAATATAAGGGAAACATAATTACAAATAGACAATTCGTAGAAGAAAATCAACCATTTCCTATATTTTTTCTAAGATTTTGATTGATATTTATTTCTTTTTTGAATTTCTTCACTTTCAACTTATAGCGTGTTTTGTTTCTAAAATGAAGTTATGTTCCTTAATTAATATAAGTGAAATATAATTACAAAGAGATAACATGTAGAAGAAAATCAACTACCTCTGAATCTATTCTAAGATTTTGATTTTGGCATTCCTCGCTTTTTTGAACACTTGTTGCTTTTTAAATTTCTGAACTTTTTTGAAATTCTGTAACGTTTTTAATTATTTGTCAATTTTTTAAATTTCCGTCATTTTTTTTTTTTTAGTTTATGCCACTTCCAACTTATAGAGTATTGTTATCCAAAAAATGAAGTGATATATAATTACAAAGAGACAACATGTAAATACTAAAATAAAAAATTAACCACCCCTGGATGTATTCTAAAGTTTTGGTTGGTGTTTCTTACTTTTGTAGTGTTTTGTCGCCTTTTAAATTTTTGTCATTTATTTAATTGTTTTCATATTTAGGGTGTGTTTGAGCCACATTATTTTCGAAGAATATATTCTGGAATAGTAGATTAATGAAGAATATGTGGTTGAAAAGGAAGTGAAAATTATTAATGTGATGAAAAATATTCTTTTATTGAAAATGAGTAAGAGAATGAAAATGAAAATTGTAATATGCTCAAACAGGGGCTTAATGCTACAAAAACAAAGATAATTCAATCTTTCAAATAGAAAAAGTGATGTTTAGTATTTTTTTACTTTCAAAATACTTTTCATATGATTTTTCAAAAAGCTCCCATTTTAAAGGTATTTCTGTAAGTTTCCTAATATAAGTGATCTCATTTACTTAGTGGGTGTATTTGATCTACAAAAGCCCATTTTCGAAATACAGTGTAAATGTAAACACCCATGCAAGTTTATGCTCCATTTGGATAAATTATAAATAATTTATAAATGGAATGTATAGTTAAGAAATTATGAATCCATTGAACACATTATTTTCAATTATTTTGATACTTTTGTTATCGAACATTAAAATATGAAAGAATTATCTTCCATTGAACACAAAGTTAAATGATTCAATTATTTTAAGAAGTTTAATGCTTACTCGACCTCGTCATATACTTTTTGTGTTCGATCCTTGAAACGGCATTTTGATACGAGTAAATATGAAAGAATTATCTTCGATCGCCTCATTGGCCAACCTCAATTGCTGTAATTATGAGGTCATACCTAATATTCAGAATTTTCCTCAATTTGGTACCATTTTGTTGTCTGTACTGTATAACTCTTTACCCATGGATGTCTAGTCAATTTATGTGCCTCGATACATTTCGAAGAGAATCAGTTAGCTCTGACTTTGATTGACATTTAACCCCTAAATAAAACGTATCCACTAATTATTCAATATAGTACGTTTGATAAGTGATTAAATTAAAATTTGTAAATCATACGAAATGTGCTGATGATACGTAAGTAGTATTTTGTTTGTTTTACAAAATCTATGTATAAAAATTAGGGAAAAACTATGTGTACATAGCATTTTCCATAATAGACAACCCTCAATAGAGGTCCTCCACGTGTCTATTATGTACACCATTATGTATTGTGCTATGTACTCATAGCACAAGCCTAAAAATTATGTTTGATAAAAAAAATGATTATAATTTAATTACCTCCCAAACAAGTTCGATTGAATTTATGAATTTTAGTATTTGACTTTCATCTAATTCAACCTTAAATTCTACAAGGCTTTCGAATAAAATACAAAGGGCGTAACAATCTCAAAATGCCTTGCCCAGTTGCAAAATTGAGGTGGGAAAGGGAACATGCTTCCTATTCCATAAACATCCATATTAGGGAACAAATAGTTCGCAGAATTATTAAGGGGGTGTCTGGGAAAAATTGTTGGAGCCAAATAATTCATTTTTTGACTGTTGGGCTCCAACAAGTAGGCTCCATTGTGAAACAAAAAAAGTCAAAACTTGCTGCCAACTCATTTGTAACGGTTGGAAATTTGCTTAAAATCTATGAAACAAGCACTACCAGACAAGCCCTAAACATACAATTTCGTGTCAATTAAAGTAAAATGATATAATTAGACAATTTAATGACCCAGAAAAAAAAAACAAAATAACTAATGTCTGGTAGAGCTAACGGAGTCGTATGCCACTAAGAACATCTATAATATATTTTATGGATGTCTAATGAATAAAGTGTTTAGACTAAGTTGATTTTCAATTGATTCTATCTAATATTCAATACTATTGCTTATGGGCCTTTTATTTACTTTAAAGAAAAATTAAATAAAATTGAAAGGAAAAGAAAGAAAATCCAATGCTCTATAAATAAATATAAAAAGAATGAAATAAATGTTGAGTCAGCACGTCTACAGAATCTATAGATCTATACTTGAGGCCCATTTTGATGGAATCTTTCTAGCACGTTGACTTGGACTTATGGATACAGGACTCCTCTCTAATCATTCATTACATCACTCATGTAGAGGTCCGCCTATTCAGGCTATTTTTAAACATACCAGATATCTTCTTTCCTTCAATCGTGACACTATTTCCACATCTAACATGAGCAAAACTAGGTTGCTAACTAGCTTGCTGTATATGGTTGAGACCGATGCTGCTATCAGGAGTGGTCTCTTGCCATGGCCTTGTATAGATTGCTAGATATGACATTTCCATGCTCAGGGGTCTTTAGGTTTTGAATTAAATTATATGTACTACAAATTTTACAAAATGAAGGGCCTGTAAGTGTTATGCCCTAGGTCCAATCAACTTTGGACATAAACACTTTTAATGTATATATAACCGATGCATATTTATGGCAATATCTATTATTTATGTCAATTAATATTCTAATTAATTAAATAATAGAATCCGTAGATTCAAGTCTTGTTGATTTGTTAATCACAAGGAGTTGTGATTGTGAGATACGAATTACATATGACTGAATCTTAAATCATCCGTGGTCGTATGTAATAACGGGATACGGATATCGTTATTACGGATAGACCATCACGTGTGGCATTTCTTACTTATGAAGTAAGTAGTTGATCTTACAAATTAAAGTGTGGAGACACTTGAATGAACACGTGAATGTTTTGTTATAGAACAAAACATTGGAGACCCGCTGAGAGATTCCACATGGAAAACTATCTGAGTGTCAGTGGTTAATCTCTAACGTTCGGTAGTGGAATTGGTCTTTTGACTTGAGGTCACCATAGTGCCTTATATGAGGACAGACATACTTTGGTGATGTCGGATGTTGCTCTGTCAAGGGTCGCTAATATGGCATCATTCGGGTATATCAAGAATCATATGAAGGTTGTGAATGATCAATAGAGGATTCGTCACTCTTAGATAGTAAGAGATTATGATCTACATTTCATCCAATTAAGTTGATAATGAAATCCTTGGCCAAGGTGAACTCATAAGTAGGAAAAGAGTTTTCGACTTACATTGACTTAACAGTAGGATAAAAGATATGATCGATAATTGAGATTGACACACGTCCATATCTCGTAATTGATCGGATCATATTGACGAAGGGATTATAGTTTCACGATAAACGAACAAGTTTGGTTTTGTCATGTCACGTGACATTTCCGTCACATGTATTGCCCTGACACATTGCTAGATGTCAATCTGGGACAACGAATGTAAATTGATGATAAATTAAAATGGGTATTTTAATTTATCAGTTTTGATTAGATCAAAATAATAATTCACGTCGTTAGATATCGTGATCGGGAACCTAATGGGTCACACACAAAAGAGAATCAGAAGAATGATATTTACCAATTAATTAATTGACAAGTGTTGGATAATTAATTAATTGGGTTGCTTATTAATAGGCCCGAATTAATTAATTGGATTAATTAATTCATGGACCGGATTTAATTAATTTGATTAATTAAATGTTGGACCGGGTTAAGTTAAGAGATGAGCCAACCCATTTGGATTTATATTAATAGGCTGTTAGGGTTTGAAAAACCTGATGGATTATTCATTATTCTTGCTAGCACGAGAAAAGAAAACCCTAGCCGTCATTCTTATTCTCTGTGTGGATCACCATTGGAGGCTGGACAATTGGACAGCTTGGATTGTAGATGGTGATCATTGGAGTTCGTAAATCAGCAAAAGAGTTTGCGGAATTCATCAAGGTATTATTCTAAACACAGTTTCTATCTAAACACAATGTAGATCCTTGTTTGGGAATCGAAATTGCTTTACTTCCGCTGCGCATGATTAAGTAGGTTCCCAACAGTGGTATCAGAGACTACTTTGTGTTTGTTAGAAATTGATTTGCATGATTAAACAGTTAAAAGTTAATTGTTTAATTTTTCTTGAATCTAGCAATTTAGAAAATTATTTTTCATCTTCGAAAATCTGTTTTGAAAAGGAAAATAATTTTTTTTGGTTAAATCTTGGATCTGAAATTCATGCCGGCGGCGTCGAGGCCGCCGGCCGTGTGGGCGACGTCACCGGACGTGGCGGCACCAACCGCCTGAAGAGGGTAGCTGAGCGCCGGACGGTCCGGAAACAGCAGCGACGGTCGCTGCTGCTGCAGCGGCGTTCGCCATCGCTGCAATTTGCAGCGGCGAACGCCGCTCCTGGAAATCGCAGCAGCGCGCGGCGCTGCTGCTGGTTGTAGCAGCAGCGCTGTGGGCTGCTGCCGTTCACAGCGGTGCGTCCCGCTGTGTGACAGCGGCGACGCACCGTTGTTTCTTCAGAAGATTGAGGTTCCGGCGCCGCAAAGTGGCGATTTTCTAGGGTTTACAGGACGGGTGAATTGGTATGGAGGCGGGGGCCTCTGATGCAATTTCTAAAATTGCAGGCCCCCGCCTGCAATTATGTGATAAGGGTTAAGTTTGCAAATTTTAAAAAAAAGGGACATGTTCTGCAATTTATGAAATTGGAAGGTCCTGATTATAATTTTAACTTGGGTCAATTTGCAATTTTCGAAAAGAGTTTTGAATTTATATATTAAAATGGTTTTAAATTAAATTTTAAAATAGTTTGACTTTAAAATTTCAAATTTGACCCGTTTAAAATTTTATCTAAAATTGACGACTTTAATATTTTCGTTAAAATTGGATTTTAACTTAAATATTAAGTTTTGACCCTAAATTGAATTTTATTTTATTTAGGAGTTTTATCCTAAATTAAAATGTTAATTCAATTAAATTAGAGTTGGACCCTAATTTAGTGTTTAATTAAAATTTGATTTTAATTAAATTATTCACCCTAATATATTCTTGAAATTAGAGTTGGACTCTAATTTGACATTTCAATTGAAATTTGATTTTAATTAAATTGTCTCGCCCTAAAAATTTTCTTAGAATAAGAGTTGGACTCTAATTTTGTATTTAATTAAAATTTGATTTTAATTAAATAAGTTCGCCCTAATATCTTGGAATTGGAGTTTGACTCTAATTTTATATTTAATTAAAATTTGATTTTAAATTAAATTTAATCGCCTTAAGTTTTGAAATTAGAGTTGGACTCTTATTTGATATTTAATTAGAATTCGATTTTAATTAAATTATCTTATTTTAAAACTTTGAAATTAGAGTTGGACTCTAATTTGATATTTAATTAAAATTTGATTTTAATTAAATAGTTCCGCCCTATAATAGTGAAATTAGAATGAGATTCTAATTTGGTATATAAAATTAAAATTTGATTTTAATTAAATATACCCGCTAATTAAATTAATTGATTAATTTGATTAATTGATTATTTAATTGTTCCGATCCATTTGTCTAAATTAGTTTAGACGACTTTATTGCTAGAAACTTGAAACTTGAAACTTGAAACTTGAAACATGTTTGCATATAATATTAGATATTATATAGGAATGTATTTATATGATGAATGTTCTACTAGTGGATGATTATGGACTCGACCATATGGATGTGTTGAATGGTTAGTTTTATTCTTGTTGTTATTATGAGCCTGCGAGCTCTAATTTATTTTGGACCTGCGAGTCCGTTATTATTATGGGCCTGCGCGTCCAATAGTTTAGGCCTGCGTGCCAATTAGTATAGGATACAAGTTGCAGCTGGACTAGTTGAAGATACAAGAAGAGGAGGAGACCATAGAGATGGAGCATTGTATGAATCAATGCTATACCCCCTAGGAACTGACCAACTAGTCTTCCTTATGGCTCGGGAAGACTAGATAGTATAAGTCCATAATCGTCCACACTATTATATGTATGTTTATTTGCATGTTAGATGTATAATAAAATATATATAATTATTACGATGAGACCTTTGCATGCAAAATCCCTCGTTGAAAATATTAAGTCATTTTCTTATTCGCCTTCCATCATTATAGTGAAAAACTAGAATCCTAAATCGATCTCAACTTGTTGAGTACACTCAAAGCTGGTCTATTATGGATATGTTTGATACTATGAAATATTAGATATTTCTGAATGATGAGTTTGACTTAACTAAAATTTATCTTTTGTTGAGTACACTCAAGGAGATGAATTTTAGAGGCATGTTAAAATATTAAGTCATATTTATATTAGCCTTCCATCATTATAGTGAAAAACGAGAGTCCAAAATCGATCTCAGCTTGTTGAGTACACTCAAGGCTGGTCTATTAGGGATATGTTTGACACTATGAACTATTAGATATTTCTGAATGATGGGTTTAACTTGACTAAAACTTATCTTTTGTTGAGTACACCCAATGAGATGAATTTTAGAGGCATGTTAAGTTAACACATAAGATGTGTGAAGACAAAGAGTTGTCAGCTTAATGATCTGGGAGTTGTATGGAGATACAATTGATAATAGTATCTATCCAAATGTTTTATTAAGATTTGTTGAGTACACTCAAGGTTTTAATATAATAAATGGGATCCCAGCCCACTAGGAATCAAGTATGGATTCTATAAATTTATGTGAGAGGGTCATAAATTTGAGTTAAACAGTGGGAGCGAAATTAATTTAATAAAAGACCATATTAAATTAATTGGTTCATTTTATATATTATTCTTTTACTTTTCGTCGTTTACATTTATTGAATCTTGAGTAACCATATATATTTGAGCGGCATACTGTATGCCAACAACCAAACCAAATTCTCTTGATTGGCACCGCAATCTGAGAATTGTTCTCATGCATGATAATTGATTATGTCCTTGAGTAGTCCTTTCCAGAGACACTCGTTGATGACTCGATAAAGGAAGAGGTGGCTGCTATAATAAACACAGTGATGACGATAGTACTGCAACATGTGTGATGTTTGCGACTATGTCACCTGAGTTACAAAAGTAACATAAGAGTATAGATACTAACACATGATTTTCATCTCAAAGTGTTGAATGATAAATAATTACATGTGGAAAGATATGAGATTTCCTAGCAACTATACTAGTGTATAATGGCAAAAGAGTCTCCGGCCAGTTTTGATGTGCTGAAGACGTTGACTACTTTGAGAAGTTGTCTCAATTGAGTTCAATCATGAACAATGAACTAAGTATGACTTGGTTCTACAATCTTTGCCAGTAGGTTATTCATGACTAATTATGAATTTAACATGGATAAATTCGAATGCACACTTATTGAGTTGCTGAACATGCTTAAGACTGTTAAGCCGAATATCTATGTTTGTAGTGGGCAAATCTTAGTCATAGATTCCTGTAGGGAAGTCTAAAGGATGTTTTGGGAAAACAACCAAGATGGCTAAGACAGTTAAAGCAAACAAGGACAATACTAAATCTAATGACCATTATTATCATTTTGGAATGATATGTCATTGGAAAGGAAATTGCAAGGCTTATATCTACTTCATTAGTTTTATGGGTATTGGATACCAGATATGGATCTCATATTTAAATAAATATGCAGAAACTAAACATAAGCAGATCACTGCAAAAGGGAAAAAGTTGACCTGTATGTTGAATATGAGCAAATGTTGCTGCATTGCCTATAGGAGCTACTTTTTACCTTTGCCTTTAGGCTTAATATTAGAATTAGAGAAATATTGTTTTGTTCTTTCCATTACCAAGAGCATTAAATAAATTTCATGTTTGGACATGAATTATTTTAACGTTAAGGACAATTGTTGTTCCTTTTATCTTGATAAGATCTTAATGGTCATGGTAAATTACAAAATGACATTTATATTCTAAACATTGAGTATTCTATAATGAGTATAGATACCAAAAGGCATGAAAATGATAATCTGAATAACACCTATATCTGGCATTGCAGATTTGGTCATATAAATGAAAATGCAATTCCAAACTTACATGGAGATGTACACTTGGGTCAAATGATTTGGAATCATTTGACAAATGCAAAATATGTCTGTTAGGCATAATGACCATATCTCCTTTTACTTGAAAAGGAGAAAGATCTGTATAATTACTGAGTCTAATACATAGTGATGTATGTGGACACATATCAATCAATGCTAGATAAAGTTTCTCTTATCTCATCACATTTACTAGACGGCTATTTCAGAAATGGTCATGTATATTTGATGAAATTCAAGTATGAAACTTTTGAAATGTTCAAGGGATTCAAACTAGAAATTGAGAAACAAATAGGTAAATAAATTCTCACACTAAAATTTGATCGATGTGGAGAATATCTAAAATGTAGAATTTTAGATTATCTAAAAGAGAATGTGATTCTCTCGCAGTGGATTCCTCTACATGCATTGCAACATAATGGTGTATTTGCAATGAGGAATCATGTACTATTAGATATAGTGCAATAAGGACAAGCCATGCAAATACTTCAAAATCGTTTTGAGATCATGCACTGATTGCCACGTGCCACGCACTAATCGTGTCCCATCTAAATCGGTTAACAAAACTCCATACGAGTTATGGAAAGACAGAATGCCCCATTTTTCCCATATGAAAGATTGGAGCTGTGACGCTTATGTGAAGCGCACTGAATCGGATAAGTTTGAAACTAAATTCGATAAACATATATTTGTAGGATATTCAAGAGACAATTGGATATCAATTCTATAATCTCATTGAGAAGAAGGAGTTCATCTCAAGACATGTCATACTCCTAGAGAAAATGTTTGTTCTAGGAGAGGACAGTGGGAGTAGAGTAAATCTTGAAAGAGTTCAAAGATTCACAGATATAGTTAACCAAGTAGATAACCTGAGTCTGATCCCAAAGTGTTGAGGGACATACTCTTGATCAGGAAGTGGAGACTCCTGAGGACACGACAGCTCCATGTAAATCTTGTAGGATCATTCGACCTTCTGGAAAATAAGAATCCATGGTTACTAATCTAGCATTACTAATCGATGATGATGAACCTACAAATTATGCATAAGCAAAGTCAAGTGTTGACTCGCTGACATGACATAAGGCTATGATATCCGATATGAACTTAATGTTGCCAAGGTTTGACTTGGTCAACCCGCCTAATGGATTAGAACCCATAGGTTGTAAATGAGTTTACAAGAAAAGTTCAATATGGATTAAAATAAGTCTTTTGGAGCTGAAATATTCAATTTGATATAAAAGTCAAAATGTTTGATTTTATCAAAAATGAATTGTGTGTTTAAAAGAAGATAGTGGGAGCATTGTCTCATTCCTAATATTATATGTATGAGACATACTAACAGGAAACGACGTCTTTATATTTCAATTGTTGAAATTATGGTTGTTAAATAATTTCTTCATAATAGATATGTGAGAAATAGCTTGATCTATAGAGATAGATATATAAGATTGATTAACTCATCCAGATCTATATAGATAAAATCTTAAGAAGATTTTATGTGGAGAAAATGAACTGAGGGTTCATGGATGCATTGATGCTAACTTCTAGTCGGACTAGAATGATAGCATATTTCAATTAGGATATTGGTTTACTCTTAAGCGATATGTTGGAAAGGTTCCAAATCGAAAAACATCGTTGATTCAATAATAGAAGCCTTATACATCAGTGCTTTAGAAAGCAACAAAAGTTGTTGTCTAGGTCAAAGTGTTCATTAATGAACTTGGAGTAGTTCCTAACATTGTTGATCACATGCTTCTGTATTGTGATAATAGTGGAGCCATCGTGCAAACGAGGGAACTAAGGTCTCATCACTGATCCAAACATGTGTTAAGGTAGTATTATCTCATTGGAAAGATAATACAATGAAATGACGTAAAGAAAGAATGAATTCCCACGAGTTATTAAATTGCAGATCCATTGACAAAGAGTTGTCGCAGTATAAACATGATTGTCATGTAGACTCTTATGACATAAGATACATAAGGGATTGGATCTAGTGCAAGTGGGAGTTTGTAAGTGTTATGCCCTAGGTCCAATCAACTTTGGACATAAGCACTTTTAATGTATATATAACCGATGCATATTTATGGCAATATCTATTATTTATGTCAATTAATATTCTAATTAATTAAATAATAGAATCCGTAGATTCAAGTCTTGATGATTTGTTAATCACAAGGAGTTGTGATTGTGAGATACGAATTACATATGACTGAATCTTAAATCGTCTGTGGTCGTATGTAATAACGGGATACGGATATCGTTATTACGGATAGACCATCACGTGTGGCATTTCTTACTTATGAAATAAATAGTTGATCTTACAAACTAAAGTGTGGAGACACTTGAATGAACACGCGAATGTTTTGTTATAGAACAAAACATTGGAGACCCGCTGAGAGATTCCACATGGAAAACTATCTGAGTGTCAGTGGTTAATCTCTAACGTTCGGTAGTGGAATTGGTCTTTTGACTTGAGGTCATCATAGTGCCTTATGTGAGGACAGCCATGCTTTGGTGATGTCGGATGTTGCTCTGTCAAGGGTCGCTAATACTGCATCGTTCGGGTATGTCAAGAATCATATGAAGGTTGTGAATGATCAATAGAGGATTTGTTACTCTTAGATAGTAAGAGATTATGATCTACATTTCATCCAGTTAAGTTGATAATAAAATCCTTGGCCAAGGTGAACTCATAAGTCGGAAAAGAGTTTTCGACTTACATTGACTTAACAGTAGGATAAAAGATATGATCGATAATTGAGATTGACTCACGTCCATATCTCGTAATTGATCGGATTATATTGACGAAGGGATTATAGTTTCACGGTAAACGAACAAGTTTGATTTTGTCATGTCACGTGACATTTCCCGTCACATGTATTGCCCTGACACATTGCTAGATGTCAATCTGGGACGACGAATGTGAATTGATGATAAATTAAAAGGGGTATTTTAATTTATCAATTTTGATTAGATCAAAATAATAATTCACGTCGTTAGACATCGTGATCGGGAACCTAATGGGTCACACACAAAAGAGAATCAGAAGAATGATATTTACCAATTAATTAATTGACAAGTGTTGGATAATTAATTAATTTGGTTACTTATTAATAGGCCCGAATTAATTAATTGGATTAATTAATTCATGGACCGGATTTAATTAATTTGATTAATTAAATGTTGGACCGTGTTAAGTTAAGAGATGGGCCAGCCCATTTGGATTTATATTAATAGGCTGTTAGGGTTTGAAAAACCTGATGGATTATTCATTATTCTTGCTAGCACGAGAAAAGAAAACCCTAGCCGTCATTCTTATTCTCTGTGTGGATCACCATTGGAGGCTGGACAATTGGACAGCTTGGATTGTAGATCGTGATCATTGGAGTTCGTGAATCAGCAAAAGAGTTTGCAGAATTCATCAAGGTATTATTCTAAACACAGTTTCTATCTAAACACAATGTAGATCCTTGTTTGGGAATCGAAATTGCTTTACTTCCGCTGCGCATGATTAAGTAGGTTCCCAACAGGGCCGGGGGCAGCCACTTGGCCAAGTAGTCAACCATTTAGCCGCCTCTTCAATAGGGGGGCTGCCACTTGGCCATGTAGTCAATCATTTTGTACATCATGTATTACTTATAACATGATCCGTAGGTTTTATTGTTTCCTTCACTCATTTGTACACGAGGTAGTACTTTTTCATTTACTACTTTTATCTTTCATGCAATTGAATAGATGTCAAGTTTATGTCCCATCTATTGCATTTATGGTCCATTTACATCATGGTAGGAAAATTCTAATACCCTTCACAGAGACGGAGATAGGGGGAGTCGCCCCCTCAACATTGTCTGCTGGTCTACTATTACTAGTTAATTTGTAATATATTTTTCAGTTTTGCCCTCGTAAAAATTTTGACTCGTCCCTGCAAAATTTTGAAATTTTTTTTTCCATTAATAACTATTGGTGGAGCCTAAAAACACTCTAGAGCTGTAATTGTGCTTTATTTAAAAAAAGGGAGCGTAGATCTAGACGGTGTTCTAAACTCAATCATTATTTTTACACCATCAGTTGTAGAGTCCCTGACAAATAACATTAGAGGGAATATATTTTTAGACATTATCTATTTTTCGTATATTACAAAGTTTTTAGAGCGATCATTGATAACACGAGCACCTTTATTTCTAGTGTAGAAAGGCGAAAGTCACATTGTGCAATAATAGTATACTCCGATAGATTACCTTTTGTATGTTCTCGATCATTTCGAGATGAAAAATAATTTGAAGTATGTGTAAATAAATCTTTATAACAGAGAATTTGAATGCACTAAAGATAGTTTGTCCATTGCTTGATGAAAGTAGTAAATCTCAGTAGTTGGTGCATGGGGAAACACTACTGAGCTTGACAAAACCTCAAATACCAACTCCTTTCTTGATCTGAAACTTGTTAGTATCTAGAGCTTAGATCAATCTTTTGTATAATACTTCGCCTATTTGTCTCAATCGATCGAAGCAATTCACTACAAGCGGAATAGGAAAATTGTTCTTCATAATGATCATGTTCAAGGTTTGATAATCACAAGACATTCAGATAGAACCATCGACCTTTTTTGAAATAACAGTGGAGCTCCATATAGTGATTTTGTTGGCACGTTAATCCTATCGTCCATCATTTCTACCAATTGTTTTCTAGGCTCCTCGGGATGAGACATGTGGAAGGGTGCCCTAGTAAGAGTCTGTATACCTGGGATGAGTTCAATTTCATGATCGATTGCTCTTTTTGACAATTCATCTTGCATAAAATCTTCAAATTCCTACAAAAGTCTTTTATCAATTTTAGAATAAATCCAGTGGCCTCCTCAATTTCTTCCAATCGAAGAGTTCACAAGAATGAAGGTTCATTCAACTTGAAAACCTTAGTGAATCGCATGGCTAAGATATTCTTCTCACCTATCTTCTCGAATAATAAGAGGATGTCACAAAGTACGACTATTTCTCACACCCATTCGATAATAATCTCACTCCCTGAGATTACATTCTATCAACTTCTATCATTGCCAGTGAATCAAAATACATCAACACGACTGTCTTTGTTACCCGAAGGAACTTCAATCCTTGAGTTATTGCCTTCACAATATTCTAAAATTACAACAATACCATTGTCTGATACTTTTTCTTTCGCCCCTACATTTTTAACCAAATGGACTCCGATTGTCGTTTGTCTTGGAAGGAAGCTTCCTAACTCTTTAGGCAAGCTCTCCGTAAAGTGGCTTTCAAAAAAACTTTGTTGCTAAGGTCCTTTGCTCATCACACGAATTTGTTGTCATTACGAACACTATAATTTTAAGTCAAGTCAAGTGTTTCCCTTATCTCATTGAATGTCAAAGACATTAGCATTATGCCAAGTTGCATTCCATGACACTTGGAGATGCTCTACACTTCTAAAAAAACTAAAACACATTAGGTAGACAAGATAGTCCAAACAATACAATGAGAAAGAACCATTGACAAGGAACGAGATTATTTTCTACTATAAAATTATTTTCTTTATTTTATTCAAATAGTATGGTATATTAGTCATTTCATAGTCTTTACTGAGAAAATTGATATAAATGATCATTTGCGCATCCAAATATTTAATTAAGGTTGAAAATGTCAAAAAAATAAAATAAAATGAAGGGTATAGACATTTTTTTTTTTACAATAATAGTAAAATGTATGGATAATTATATCTTAATTACACTTTTAATAATTTATTTGAAATTCATTTATACAAGTTTAAAAAAATTGAGACTATTATTGCAATTAATTCTTTCTTTTTGTTTATGTTTTATTCAAATAGAAAAGTATATTTGTCATTTTACAACTTCTAATTGAAAAAATTGGTGAAAATGACATTTTGCAAAATAAAATGTGAAAATAAGGGTGAAAATGTAAAAATAAAATAAAAAATTGTTCATAATATTAATGAAAGATATGGATGTTATTTGCTAATTACCCTTTCGATTATATTCACTCTTTACATTTAAACATATTAATCAATGATCTCCGTCTTTACTGAAAGTTGGAGATCCAATATAAGATGCATCAATCTCATTTATGATCGAGACAAAGCTTGTATATTGAAATTCTTGCTTTGTGCATAATGTCAACTAAAACTCTTGATCGCGTGCGTCTACCCTCATAACCAAGTCGGATAGGGATCTTTTTGTCCAAAACTCTTCTAGAATTGCCTGTACTAAATTATTTTCAAAGAGCTTGCTGCTGCCTGCTTGAAAAGACTAGTTGTAAGCCACCAATTGCAATTACTATAAAAACCATTGGCAAAAGGACGAATTTGATGCCAAATGAAGATGGGATTTGCTACAAGTATTGGGGCCTGCTTCACAGCTCCTGCCAGGTTACACGCGAGGGGGTACATTTTTTTTTTTTAATAGTGGGGTGGAGCCCGCTGTACTATACGACGTGGTTGAATAAAGCTTTGAGAACTATTCGGACAACCAGGAGCAGGATAAGAATGGGAACACAGGAAATCGTAGAGTTCATTAGATTTCTAAAATATCTTTATATATATTTACAAAAATCTTATTTTAACTCTTCTCCTAACCACAAAGAATGACTGTCTATACTTAGAACATGTTTGAGCCTAATTTTTTTTTAAGATTGCATTTCGAAATAATAGATTGATGGAAAATATATGGTTGAAAACAAGGAAAAGTTCTAGATTTGCATATAATATTATTTTATTGAAAAATGCGTGGTTGAGAATGAGAAAAAGAAAAATGTATTTTGAAAATAACGAAGATCAAGTAAGAGTTTGATTTTCGAGGATATTCTACAAATAAATAATAGTGTACAAAATTAAAATTAGTTAACACGTCTTTCCAGATTTGTGCTTCATTTTATAGCCAGGGGAATATCCATGCAACTTGTAGCATTTATCCACTAAATGACCCACCTGCTTGCAGTAAATGCATACATGTCTTTCCTTCCTTTGGGACTTGTTATATGTCTGCCCTGAACTGATTTTCTTGTTATCAGTATTAGCATAAAAAGCCATAGAATCTCCAGCACTAGGACTACTGATGCTCCTTTGGTGTTCATCTTGGGAAATAAGAGAGAAAACTTTGTTGATAGGAGGTATTGGATCATAAGTAACAATTGCCCTCTTACTTGAGCAAATGTATCATTCAGCCCCATTAAAAACGACATCACGTACTCCATCTGATAGTGTTTCGAAATTTTCCTATTACCACCACAATCACACTTCCCACACGAGCATATTGGCATGTAATTACTGAGTTCTTCTCAAATTGTCTTTAACTTGGTGAAATAAACACCAACAGATGATTGACCCTGGGTGAGATTAATGAGTTCACGCCTTAATTGAAATATGCGAGGTCTATTCCTGTGCTGGAATCTCTCTTTCAAGACAATCCATATGTCAGATATCTCTTTAGACAGTGAGTTGAAAATCCATGAAATGGCCATATTATTGCTACGAGTCCAATTGTTGAGCTGATCATCATCAGCTTCAGATGAATCCATGTACAGAAGACTAATTGGTTGACTTCTTTATCTTACCATATCTAGACCCGATATTACATTTGTTGTACACAAATTAAGTCAATATGCGTCACAACCCAGGCAACCACATCTGGATGCAGCTCATCACTTGTTGTAGTATATGAACGCCCATGACAAGCTATTCTCTGCAACCTATTCATTTCACTTAAGGGCTTTTTCAGATGCGGATTGGGGAGCTTGTCCAGATACAAGGAAATCAGTTACCAGCTTTTGTGTTTTTCTTGGAGATTCTTTAATTTCTTGAAAAGCAAAGAAACAAACTACCATTTCCAGATCTTCAGCTGAAGGTGAATATCGTGCTTTAGCTGCCACTACTAGTGAACTGATTTCGCTAACTCAATTACTTCATCCAGCACATAAAAACTGATTGTCAATTTGTTCGGGATAAAGTGACAGATGGTTCTATCAAACTTTTTCCAGTTCGTTCTACTCGTCAATTAGCTGACATTTTTACAAAGGCTATAACAGCTTCTTTGCTGTTCCCACTATTGTCCAAGATGGATGTGATTAATCCTCACACTCCATCTTGAGGGGGAGTAACAGAACATAAGCTGGGAGCTGGGAAGTAAAGCAGAAGGAAGAAGACGGCAGCTACACCACAGCTCATCAAGGAATGCCAACTGGAACCAACCATCAGTTAGGATGTTAGATTAGTTGTCCTATATACATGTACAGTTTGTATTGATTTGTATAGCTGGATTAGTTAGAAGCAGTTAGTTTGTTAGTTGATGGTATTTTGTATTTATATACTACAATCTGTAATATTTCATTTCCAGACGTGAGTAATACAATTGGAGTAGTTTTCTACTTCATCTCCTCATTCATTCTTCAATAGATAGCCCACTTTGTTTGGCAATGAAGGCTGTTTGATTTAAAGTAAAAATCTGTAACGCATAACTTCCATCATAAAAGGCCTTTGACAGAGCACTCAAGATTTTGTGGGCAGTGTGTAAGCATATGTAACGCTTCATGATGTCTGCAGTAATGGACATCAACAATCGCATCTTCACTTTCTGATTTTCAGCATACCATTTTTATATCCATCATCCATTTTTGCATGGAATTTCATCTTACCACGAATATAGGACAATTTCTCAATTTCAGTAATATGCATTTCCATCAGTTGGGACCAAACGTCATAATTCGATTCAGCTAGAATGATGTCTACGTTAAAAACAACTTCACATTGACCAATAACAGGGGATCCAGCATCCTTTGAATGGTTGAAGTATTGACGGCAGATGTATGCATTTGAATTTTGTGGGTTCAAAATAAATGATTTGTTTGGATTGTAACTAAATGTGTTCAAAGATGGATTATCCAAAATTGAAGGCTCTTCACGGTATTTCAATGGATGAAAAGAAATCAGGTTCCAAAAAATTATATATATATATATTTGGTGTGGCTCTCTGATATCATCTTGAAAATGGTACTTCGATATATTCCATTGTACGTGAAGATTACAATTTATAGGGTACATGCCTAAGAAATTAGGAAACGAATTATACAAAAAACCAAGAAAATAATTATCCTTAACTTAAGGAATTATCCGTAAGTTACGGAACTCCTACAACCAGGGGCGGAGCCCAGTAAGTCCCAGGGTGGGCACAGGCCCACCCTGAACTTTTGGGCTAAAAATTTTTTCTGGGCTCAAATTTTTTTTTTTAGTTATAGGCTAAGTCCCACTGTCTCAGCCCAAGATAAAAGTCCAAAACCTTGAGCCCAATTCCAAAAATTTAAACCTCGTTCCCAAATCACTCCTTCCTATGCTCGACTCCTTGGCCTGCTCCGCCTCCAGCCCTCCAATGTTCGCAGCCAGCCTGAAGCTTCGTTCGCAGTTCGCACTCGGCACCTCAACTTCGGCATCTTTGCAGCCTGGGCTCAAGAACCGTTGTTCAGATTCTTCAGAACTTCCACCCCATCTAATCTTCGCAGCCTTCGCCTCGCGCCCTCGCACTCGCAAGTCGCAAGTCGTAATCGCACGCAGAACGGCAGAAGGTAGAAGATTTTACATTTTTACTACTTTTCTTTTCTTTTTTCTCCATTGAGTTTTTTTGCGTTGGTTGAGTTTATGAGATTTTTTTTTTCTCCAGCCTCCGGAGTTGGAATCTCTTGCGATTCTTTTCGTTTTCGAGCAGTAGACGGCGGTCAGCAGATGCCTTCAATTCCATTGGCGACTCGACAGAAGGCAGCACAGCCAGAGCAGAAGAAGGTGAAGACTGAAGCCCCCGAAGTAATCTTGTTTCTATTTTCTTTTTATTTGTTATTTGTTTAATATGTTGAACTTTCAATTTTGTTTTTACAATGAACTTAATATTGTTTTATGAGTATTGTACTTGATTTAAAATTATGTATTCCTTTTGTATTGTATATGGAATTAGCTTTGTGAATTCATTGCTCAGTGAAATGTGAATTGCTTTTGCTTCTAGTATTACTGCCTCTGTGAATTGCTCTGTTTGCACTGTGAATTACTTTCTGAATTGTTTTTATTTTGCTTCTAGTATTTGTGATTCTGTGTTGAATTGCTTCCAGTAATTGGATGTTGTGAATTGTTGAGGAAAATTTCTTGAATCTTTCCACTCGATCGCATACATTGTTGAATTATGTTGTGAACAAAAAAACCTGAAATGTGCTCTAAGCCAATAGCTTATCTGAAAAACCGATCATAGTCAAATTAAGTAACATTCCAAGAAACGGAGGGGGTTCTATTAGATGCTTGAGTGTCAGTGGTTTTTGTTCAAGTGTCAGAATCACAACATTTAATTTGCTCAAAGTAATGTTTTTTGGTTAAATCTTTATTATCCCTAGAACTAGATTTATTGAAGCTTGCTAATTTTGCAGGACAAATTGAATATGCTCTGGCTCCTATGATTGTTGGGGGTGTAATGTTGGGCGCTGACCAATCCGTCATCCTCCACATGCCAGATATTCCTCCTGCTATTGAGGCACTTGATGGATTGAAGACGGAATTGGTCAATGATGCACTCCCTCTTCTCAAAGGTTAGTAATTTACGAAAATAATTGTCAATAGTTTCATATATTTTGACATTTTTATGCCAAAGTGGAATATGGGTTAAAAGTGGATAACTTGTCCTTATCTGCTATGCTATTTAAATAAGGTGTTGTTGCAACAATTGATGTTGTTGAAGCAAGCAATGGAGTCAACATTGCATTGATGATTAGTGGTTTCCAGGAAAGAAGGCATGGAAAGGAAAAATCTAATGTCAAAGAATGTTTCCATATACAAATCCCAGGCTTCAGTTCTTGAGAAGCATGTTGCTGCCAACTGCAAGGTGATTGGGTTGTATTGATAATTCTTGATAACCATTTTTTATAGAATAATGTTATGTCTTTTTTTGTATTGTTGTAATATTATTTTATATTTTTATCATAATTAAATTCATGGTCAAAAATTCAAAGTTCGACATTATAGTGTGCCCACCCTGAAAAATATTCCTGGCTCCGCCCCTGCCTACAACTGTACAATCTCTATTCTAAATGCAAAACCTCAACAGAACAATCATGCTACAGCTAAAATGACTTCAAATGTATATGTTGTTCTTTGGAGGTTTTGAGTGTTTTTATTGTAAGAATGAAATACAACTTCATATCCAAGTGGACCACCTCAACTCATCTTGGACAAGACTCGTGGACCATGTTGAGCCATAAAATTCTCTTAGTCTAAAGAGCATTAAATATCGACTTAACATGTTATTTAGATGGTGTTTGATGATGATTAAAATTATATTTTTAGTAGATTGTGATAAAAACTTTTGAAATGTGTGGTTGAAAAGTTGTGGGATCTATGAAAGATTTGATTAATATCGATTGTTTGACTTTAACTTGGATTAAAATCAGAGTGGCTAGCTTGTGAATGCTTAACCACGGAAGTGTATATATGATAGGTAATGTCAAACAGTACTCAACTACGTGGTACTATCCAAATTCAACTTGCCAAGCCATACCAAGATATTAAGCTATACTCAACTTTCAAGAACAAAGGTTTAATCTTCAAATGATTTTTTTTTTCCCTTTACCTTTCCCACTCCTCGTGTATGTATTATGTATATATGACCATCCATGTCTTCAGTTAGACCCTATGCACTACTGGCCACCTATTAGTCACTCAAAATGGGACCGTTTGAACTGACAGAAGCCAACTTCAAGGCTGAATAAATCACAAAAATGGGTCTCTTTGCAACTTGCCTCAGAAAGGACCATTCTTCAGTGGTTGCTAATTAACCAGCTGCAGCCTTCTTATTCAAGAAGGACCAGTTTTAATTTGGACTTGGTCACAGACTGTGACCATATTAAATATAGAAATCTTATCAGGTCCATAATATATAATGTTCAGTTCATCCTTGATAGTCCTTGAAAATCTTAACTAGTCTTTCATGGTATGCGATCTTAATATTGAGAAGAATATTGCACGTTACGTGGTGTCTAAGTGCGCACATAGTAGCCCTTGAAATTTTCGAAAACCGAGTACCATCTGCTACTGATCATGCTCAATATGGGGGCTAAGTTTTGTAGAAAAGATTAGTATGAATGAGTATTCAAATTTTTGGAAATTGGTCCCCTAAAATGCCTAATTCTAACGTTTTCCGGTAGACACCTGATTTTGTAGACCCTATTTCAGCTTTGGAATGCCAGACAAAATAGATGAATAGAGGTTTATGTCCCATCCCTTTCATCTTATGGAATTTGGTTCTTTACTTGGTCACCTATATTTTGTAGAACTCTAGAGAGAAATTATGGAATTTGGTTCAGACCACAATTTTATAAATTTTAGGATTTACACCCTTGGAGGACAAATATGAATTTTCATTGAAAGGATAAGACCAATATGATCATTTTAAGCACGAATACGACATTCAAGAGGATTGTGCAGCCTAAAGTGATGTTCTTTTCTGTTTGTTTATGGCTGTGATATCGATGTTTAGTTTATTTGAAAAAGGTAAGTCTTAGGAGAGATTTAAAAATTAAGTTTAGGACTTCGTTTCAAACTCTTGGACTAATCCTAATAGACACTAGCAATGCCTAAAAAATTAGGTGGCAATGGACTTCACAATTGGGTCCACCCTTATATTTGATTGTAGGGGTGGGCCAAAACTCTATGTATGAATAGTTCGAAATTGCTTTTTACATGTCGGGATGTTACTAGAGGTGGCAATCGAGCCAGTAGCTCGTCGGCTCACCCGTTTGGCTCGTACTGTAACGACCCACGAGCCGCTCGGACTCGTCAAAAAACGAGCCGAGCAGGCTCGGCTCGTTTTAGACGAGCGGCTCGTCCTTTTATTTTTATTTTTATTAAGAATAGTTACAAAAAAAAAATTCAAATCTCACGAGCCGAGCCGAGCTACTCGGCTCATGGCTCGTGAGAGACAAGCTCGCCCACGAGCAACGAGCCAAGGTTTTGTAACGAGCCACGAGCTCGGCTCGTAGGGCAACGAGCCGAGCTCGTGGGGCAACGAGCCGAGCCGGCTCGGTTCGTTGCCATCTCTAGATGTTACATATTTGTCGGTTTAACATATTATATTTTTGACAATCTTATATTTTGAGGGTTAAAATATCAATCATTTACTATCTTACGTGTATATATCTTAATTATCTCGAGCACTCGACCAACATTCCCATACTCGCGCGATGAATTTGGACTCTAGCAAGGCATAAGCAAAAGTTTCAAAGTCAAATGAAAAAGGTTAGGGCACTCACGTGAAGAATCTTGAGGAAAGCATGTTTAATAAGTTGAAATAAATAAAATAGAGGTAAAGTTATTTCCAATCACTCATTATCGTAGTCGCTTTACGTGACATACATGTGCCAGTTAGTGATTTGATGTATTAATGTGGTAGTTTTTTTATTGGCTAATGCATCAAATTATTAACTGCAACATGTATGCCATGTAGGACGACTACAATAGTGAGTGACCGCAAATAACATTATTAATTATTCAATAAGATATGATAAGATCATAGGATAGTAATAAAATTTTGACACTTGCTATTCTTAATTAACTTTACCTAATTCAACAAACTTAATTACGGTTATCGTGTTATGTTTCTCTTTGCCACGAGCTAAACTCTAAAATAAAAATTTATTATCATTTCCATTTATGAAAAAATAAAAATAAAGCTCTTCAAAATGGATGTAAAGAAAGAGTAGATTTTCAAAAGTATTAACGAAAAAATATTTTGTATTTGAGTAGTCCTCAATCTATACTTCCCATCTAATTATTTTTATAATACATTTTGCAATCTTTAAATTTTACACCAAGTGGATTCCTAGGGCTGGATTTATACAAAGAATTGAATGAAATATTCTCTCTGCATGTAATCATCACTACTAACCATAAATAACATTATTCATTTTTCGGAGTAATACTATTCATCATCGGTATAGATGATAATAAGATGATGAATTAGGAATTTAATGTAATTTAGATGGATGTTGAACACCACTAGTGATGAATAATCAAGAGCATTACGCTTTTTATTTATGATGATCATCAATTATGAGGCTTGAGCTCTACTACCATATATATTGGTGTTGAATGCCATTATTGATAAAACAATATTCATCTGAATAAGCAGTTGGAAAAGTAAATTATCAAATCACATCGAGCCTTGGTTTGAGCCTCATTCTCTAAAAACCAGCGTTTTAAAAATTGAATTCGCCCGACCGGTTCAATTATGAGAATGGGGAACTAGGACCAAAATCTCTTTCGACTCTATTAAAAATCCACTTCAAAATCAATTTAATCGGCAGATTTTGGAAAACTCATGCGTTGTTCTTGGTTCAACCTATGTAAATGTATATTTTTAAAATTTTTGTAAATGTATATTTTTTGATTTTTTAAAAATAATCGGTTCAACTCCAGTTCAACCTTTTGACCCTTGGTCTTTTTTCTTTTTCGGGTCGATGGCCGAATCGATTTTTAAAACATTGATGAAAACTCTCTAAACTCATTTTCAATAATACATCCTCCGATAAAATAATCTTGCACATGAAGTAAAAAAATTTCTTACTTTTATCCAAACATTCTTTAAAAAATTACTGTTACAAAACTCATTTTCACTAAAAATGGGGCTCAAACTAGGACTGTAAGCAAAAACCGTCAAACCGGAAAATCGAACCGAAACCGCATTTTAGAAACCGTTGGTTTGGTGTCACGTGAACCCGTCAACAAAATGGTTTTGAACCAAACCAAACCGGTCAAAAATGGTTTAGTTTAGGTTTGAGAATTTTAATTGCGGTTTAAAACCAAACCGGACCGGTGAAAAAATATAAAAAAATAAAAAAAATGATTTTTTAAAAAAAATTCATTCAAATATGCAAAATTCAATAGTTTTGTCATTTGTATGTATTTTTGTCAATTTATAATTTTCCATTACATATATATATATATATATATATATATATATATATATATATATATATATTTAGTTATATATATTTATCTATTATTATTATTACCAAATAATCCTAATTTATATCTAATAATCTCAAAACTAACGTAATCTATCAAAAACTCTTTTTCTCTTTAGAATTCAAATTTCTGCAATTGTTTCTGAGTCTGCATTCTCAAATGGAGGTCAGATACTTGATTCTTTTAGGAATTTATTAGGTGCAAATGGTTGAGACTTGTATATGCGGAAAGAATTTGTTGCAAATTAAGAATGAACATATAGCGCTGTGCCAATATTTAGATGAAGTGAAAGCATTTGATAATTCAATGAAAGTTGTGGCAGGTAGTTTATATTTTCTATTACCATATTTTTAAAGATTTTCTTATCTATCTAGTATTCAATACTATGATGATATAACGAATGCATTTGTTTGACAATGGAGACACTGAATCATGTGTGACAACAATTAGTATTTGAGTATATGTGAGAAACTGAATTCGTAACAAAATACAATGGTAAGCTTGTATAATTGTTATGTTTAGATATTATAAACAATTGATTTATTATTATTGTTGGTTATTCTCTCTGTCTAATCAGTAGTTTTATTTTTCAGATATGATGATGATCACGAGATCTTGTTGAACATCATTATATTTTTTGATTTTTATATTTAGTTTAGTAGACTTGTATTGTAACGTTATCGTAACGTCTTAGTCTAAAATGGCAAACAAAAAACTATATTTTAGTTTATTGTGATTTCACTTTGATTTAGTTGTTATTTAAATTTGTAGTAAATATATTTAGTTTGTTTTAAATTTATTGCTAGTAAGATATAAATATATATTGAATTCAATGAATTAATGTCATAAAAGTAGACATACAAAAAAATATACGGTGAAATCGGCGGTTTAAAACTAGACCAAACCGTTAGATTTAGGTTTGAGTTTTTTTCAAACCGTTCAAAATGGTTTGGTTTAAGTTTGAGTTTTTCTCAAACCGATTTAAACGGTTTGGTTTGAAAATTTGTCAAAAATCGCAAAAATCGAACCGCTTACCCCCCAGCTCAAACAGACCTAAGATGCATTCGAATATCCCTCACAAGATTTAATGTACAAAAGCTCCCAAATTTATTCACCAAAAAAGGATTGCAAGAAAAAGCAAACTAGCATAAAAGATTCAGAAAAGAGCACTCGAGAAAAGAAGAGCAAGAGAGAAAGCACAGCACATAACTCTATATAAAAGTAGAGAAAAGCGAATGAACATACAACACTGAACGAAGACAGCCAAAAGAGCAGCCTTTGACTGTGTGTGTGAGAGAGGTATAGATATTTAGAGAGAAATTCGCAACTATGCATCTTCTATATTTATATAGGAAAACTGAGTTTTTTTCTTTGGTAATTGGAAGCTGCTTATTTTACTTATTTTATCTATTTTCTGTACTCCATTAGACTCATTTTCAAGTTCTTAAAAATGGTTTCCCAGCATAGCCAATGTGATCAAAAGTGTCACTAGATTCTCTACCCTATTTTCTGTATTCAAGATTCTACTGGTTTGTCTGCCTTTCTGTTTATATATATATATACACACATTCATTTTTAGTTTGAAATTTGAATAGGGTTGTTGTTTCTTGATAATTTCAGCTGGTTTGTGAGTTAAAAATGGAGTTGAGAACAATGATTTTGGGGCATTTTTTGGTGATTTCTTTGGCCTTGAACGTGGGATTCTTATACAGAGATTACTGGAAGGGAAATCACCACTATCAAGAATTTTTCAGCTTCAAGAATGAGTGCCAAAATGCTTCCGTGACTCTTCTTGAAGCATCACCACAGCCATTTTCTTCTTCTTCAAAAGGTTTTGATGGTATTATCGATCTTGATCAGTAAGTCTATTAATTTATTTATTTCCTACTTATATCTTCATCTATCTTTTGCTTTTTATTTTCTTGATGTGGGGCTATCATTCAGATCTTCATCCTAATTTTCTTTGTATTGAATCATTTGGTCTAATTTTCATTGTATTGAGTCTAATGATTTGCCGGGCTTGGTACTTGCTAGTGTGGTTTTTAAGTATTTTAATAAAAATATTAATTGGGTAGAATATGGTTATCAAAAAAGCCACTTGTACAGCACTTAGATTTTTTTTGGTTATTCTTGCTTGCTTAGCCACCACTGGTACGATTCCCTAACGTGCGCATAGGGGTTCACGTTTTGTCAGTTCAGAGACAGGAACATGTTCTGCTGGCTCGTGAATTCCCATGGCGCATGTTAGAGTATAAACAAACAAAAAAAAAAAAAAAAAGAAAAAAAAAATGTGCTTATTGAATTCGTTCATGTTTGATGTTTCCAAAGTAGTGTTGTACTGCTAGCATGCATGATGCACCATGGATGGTCTTTCTTGATTCTCCCATTGACCAGCATGGTCATTCTTGAGTTATGCAATTGTTTGGGTTTTGTAAAAGTTACTTATTTTAATTAATTAGGAAAATAGTTACTCCATTTTGAGAATAATGTTTTCCCACTCAACTAATAGAACGCCAAAAACTTACTTTTGAGTTTCAACTCCAAGTATGTGCTCCATTACATTAGTGGAGCGTGAGAGAAGCATTTTTTTTTTTTTTTTGAGTTAATTACCATAAGTCAATTTGAAGTCCTATACCACCGCATTAACCTAAAGTCACTTTTTAGCATAAAAGGCAAATTTTGTTTAAGAATTAGCTTACCATCCTCTATGATTGGGTCGGAGTAGTGGACAAAGAGAAGTTGATTAAAGAGTGCGAACCATCTTTGTGGGTCATTTCTTGCTTTGTGCATTTGCTACATTTGCCCTTTGAGATCCCTTAAAGATTGCAAACTATACACTTCAATAATTAGGACCTTATTTTATTGACTCTATATGGAAATGAATGGTGTTATATAAGCACGAAAAATTTCTGCCTACATTTTTACTGCCAATTTAGTTTTACTTGCTCAGATGTTAATGATGTAGTCTAAAAAATTTACATACTAGATTGTGCTACTTCTATCTACAATGATTGTAGACTCTCTGAATCCATATACGCTATCACTACAAAGAATGAATATTGGACCTGACGTTTACTTGTCGTTTATCTAATCATTTGATCATCTGGTGGTGAATGACCCACATGTGGGCTGCCCTCACATACCTACCTTCCATCCCATACTTAATCTTAATGCAATGTTTGGGACCACAATCCTTGATTATGGACCATCCCTTAGTTAGGTGATGTTATATCATGCACTTTAACGTGCTACCGCCCATGCCCTTATTAATTTTTGCTGCAGAAATTTTAAATTCCCATGAATTGTACTTAATCGTGACATTATTGTAGACAAGAGTCGGAAGCATATATTTGATGAACCATATGTTGTTATGGTTATTGTGGAATAGGGAATTTAATAGACCATCTGAGTGGTATAAATTATATTCAGTGTTTAGTTTATTCTTCTTACGTGTGTGCCATGATGTCATGAATTAATACGTGTGTAACTATATGCAGTGGCGATCCAACAATGTATGAGAGATATTGGCAGCAGATGGGAGATAAACCTAAAGTTGTGATTAATGGCTGGCAATTCATAAGTTATTTTTCTGATGTCAGAAAAGTTTGCTGGTTTTTAGAGCCAGAATTGGCCAATGCGATAATTAGGTTGCACAAATTAGTCGGAAATGCTATTACTGAAGAGCGCTACATTGTTGTAGGGACGGGTTCTACACAACTCTTCCAGGCCTTGTTGTATGCCGTCTCTCCACCTAATTCTTCCGAGCCAATCAGTGTGGTCTCTGCTGCGCCCTTTTACTCGGTAAGTCAGTATATTATTGTACCAATAAATATGCTATTTACTTATTTTACAGAACTTTTTTGAACTGAATAATGTACTTGTTAGCCAATCCGATCAAAGTTAACCTTATTGTTACTTAAAATATTGTAATGGGGTATTTAACAGTGTAGTTTGACAAACTTCATTCAATGCATAAAGGATTTTACTTCATTGCATTATTGAAATTCGATACTGTCATGATCTTCTTTGACAGGATATTTTGGAACTCACATCTTGCTTGTTATTGAATCCAAACCAAGTCAATCCCTATTGTGAATAACTTCAACATTTTTCGGTTTTCATCTCGGGATTTAAACTGCAACACATAATTGTTCATCTGCTGCTCCTCTAGAGGAGTGTAGTGTAATTCCAATGATTTGCTGGAAAACTAATCAAATTGTAGCTCGCCTGATTTTTGTAGATAAAATGTTTATTGAATATTTGTAGCTCGCCCAATGTTTCTTTTTGCTTCTATCCCTTTTTCTGTTTTACGATAATCAATCACCCATTCTTACTGATTCAATTTTTGGTAAATGGAAGTCAACCATATTACTTCATTAGTTGTCTAAGTTTAATTAAGGAAGTAGATTGATCATTAATGACCAAGATTTGACCAATATTCTTGTTCTTTATTGTAATATTTCAAATCAGATTATTGCATATTTGCTTCGGCTTTAAGGTTTTTATCATATTACACATGAACTTGATATTCCTTTGTCTAAATTAAATATGCTGGTGCTGACATTGAATTTGCTTCAACGAGAGGATAATCCTCGAGCATCAGATGCTTATTTACATTAAGCAATTATTTTGTCTGAAAAAACAAAAGATTTGAAACACTTTTCGTTAGAGTTTAACAATGAATCTGTAATTGCTTGCAGTCATACCCTTTGATTACCGACTTTCTGAAGTCTGGACTCCACAAATGGGCAGGTGATGCTTACACATTCAACAAAGACGAGCCATATATTGAACTAGTGACTTCTCCAAATAATCCCGATGGCTTTCCAAGACAAGCTGTGGTCAATCGAAATCAAGGAATACTGATTCACGATTTTGCTTACTACTGGCCGCAGTACATTCCAATCTCTTCTCCTGCAGATCACGATATAATGTTATTTACGGTCTCCAAGAGCACTGGTCATGCAGGAACACGCATTGGGTAAGCAATGCATTTTAATACTACGTTGGAAATATTACTTATATTTTTGTGGTGTCAAATTCAGTTGCTTCATAACATGCTTTTTAGATTTGTTTGTACTTTGATATCTTTTTTATTCTAGCATGTTAGGCTAAGCTTAAAAGTTACTTTTATGTAACTATTGTGTCAAACATGTTTTGAGTTTATTTGGAAGTTACTTTTTTGGGGGCATATCCGAAAAAAGTACTTGAAGCTAGAAGGCCTTGCTTATACTTTTTCCTAACCAATCAACTCGAAAAAAATGCTGAAAATGGATCATTTACGACTACTGTATACATCTTGCAGTTGGGCTCTTGTTAAAGACAGAGAGATTGCGAAGAAAATGACTGAATTTATCGTGCTTAGCACCATAGGCGTGTCCAAAGATTCTCAAATTCGTGCAGCAAAAATCTTGCAAGTTGTATCCGATAGCCACCAATATAAAGGCAACTTCAAGGATGGCCAAGCCTTCTTCGAACATAGCTACAACAACATGGCAAGGAGGTGGAAACAACTTAGAGATGCCGTGAATATGAGCAAGCTCTTTAGTTTGCCGGATTTCCCCTCCAGCTTGTGCACCTTTAGTGGCCGCACCTTTGGATCACTAGCCGGTAACAATTCTTTTTTTCTATTGAAATTTTTGACATTTTTTGTTTTGTTTTCTGCAATTCTGTTTACTTTTTCTTTTTTCTTTTCCTTGCTTTTAGCTTTTGCTTGGCTCAAATGTGAAGGAGAGATCAATGATTGTGAAAACTTTCTTCATGGTCACAAGATATTAACTAGAGGTGGCAAGCATTTTGGCAGCAGTGGAAAGTACGTTAGAATCAGCATGTTACCTCGTGATGAAGTCTTTGATCAATTTACCGAGAGATTGTCTAGTATTAATTTTTCGTAGTCCTCGATTATGCTTACTTTCGTAGAAAATTAGGCATACGGTATGTGGATATACAAATATTTTCCACAATCTCTATATATAATTTATAATTTTTGAAATCATTCATTACTATGCTTCATGATTCCACAATCTCTCATGGGCTTAGATTAAGGTTAGCATCATTTGACCGTTGATATTTAAGACATGTTTGGTATGTAGTACGAATTTATCATATTATTGATAAGTGCACAACGACGTCCACAATTGTGTTGGTTGTTTTTGAATTGGATTTTTTAGAGAAACAAAATCAAAACTACCATACTCCATGATTTTAATGTTTTTTTAAGAACAAAATACGTAGGTGGCGGGGGAAAAAAAATAAAATAATACCTGATTTTTGATAATGAAAATTTAAAAACGTGGTTTCCTCTAATTTTATCTTTTATTTTTTCCATTAAGTTGGGATAATTGGTTACAGGTTTCTAAAGCCCATTCCAAATATAACTTAATATTGGGCTAACTTTAGCCAGCCTTGAAATTTATTAACCCATTTTATTTGTCCAAGCCTATATATTTCCAACTTTATTTCTCTATTTCTTCTTTTTAAAATTTTGTTTGGATTAAATCCCCAATATGTAAGAAATAAATACATAAATCTACCAGCATGATACTTGGAGTGAATTTCCTTTTTTTTTTTTTTTCCTTTCGTTTCTTTTCTATTTCCCACTCATGGGCTTAGAGTAAGGGCATGATAATAAGCATAATTTCTACCATTAAAGGTCAGAGCATGTTTGGTTTGCGGTGGCGATTTATCCTTTCATCGATAATTTTAAGTCCAACCACAAAGCTCATATAATCGAACGGTTTGTCCTTGAATTGGATTTTTTTTTTACGAAATCCCATACGGATACTAACTTGGGCTATATAGGTGTGATTCATAATGGGTTTCAAGAGCTCACACTAAAGATTATGGGCCAACTTTAACTTTGCTAGTAAATACACGGGAAAAATTCATGGTTCAGACATTATCTTTCACGAAATAAAAAATCAGACCCAATGGTTTAAAATTTCAAAACTCAGGTTTTTCCATGATTTATTAATTTTATTTAACAATTAATCTATTAAATTTCGTTCCTTAATTTAAACGTACAGATAAGATTTCTTAAAATAACAAATCACCTCCATAATATACAGATTCTGCTTCATCCACGGACTGATTTTGATTGTTGACAAAATTGACTGCAAATTAAGCGAGATTTCCAGTCACAAATCACATTTCATTGTCGCCGGTCACGATAATACAGATTGCCCATTGGTATGCCAGGTTATCCCATCGACGACTACTGTTCTATCTCAGGCCTGTGACTTGTGAAGCTTGTTTGTGTCACCATTCTAATATTCAATGTGTTCTAGAAAAAAATCTGAACTTAATTAAAAACCTGAGTTACCAAGTCAGTACTCTCTGTCACCATAAAGCAAACTGTAATATAATGTACGACCTGTGACCTCTGAACATAAAGCAAAATGTAATATGCAGGAAGACTTGTGACCTCTAAACACATCTTCTGTGACCATCTGTGACCTCTGAACATAAAGCAAAATGTAATATGCAGTAAGACCTGTTACCTCTGAACACATCTTCTGTGACCACACACTATTCACTTCACAACAATAAAAAATGTAATATGTAGTAAGACCTGTGACCTCTGAACACATATTGTGTGACCATTACACAATTCACTTTACAACAATATTTTTCTGTGACCACATACAGCCAACAAATTATTCAGAAACTTGTGTTGCCCACTATTTTTAGAGTTGCCAAACGTACTCCTGTGACCACTAGTATTCATGTGACCTACGTACTCCAAAAATATTATCTCGTGATCCTGTAGAAATCTTCTACTACAGTCTATGACCTGAGTATATACATTTACCCAAGCCACTATGACCTCTGAACACATCTTCTGTGACCATTACACTATTTACTTCACAATAATAAAATTGTAATATGTAGTATACGAAGCCTACATCTACAATTTGCAATCAACATCAACAAGGAAAATTACTGGCTCCAACTCCATTGGCTGCAAGCTACCTAGAAAAGAATACCACATGACATTCCTCACACAATCATGAGTTAAGTTCTCACAATAATCATGTCCAGTTGAGGCTACCCAACAAACCCAAAGTGCTACCTGTAAGTAAGAGCACACTGGAGGTCTTTGACACTATCATGAGTCGAGAGATCTCGAAGGGGAAAATCACACGGAAAAAAGTATGAAAAAAGTATGGAGCAGATCCATTACCCTTCGATGATTTGGTGGAGATTTATCACAGAAAACTTTAGAAAGTGGTGGAGAGATGTGTGCGAAGAATCTAGATGTGAGATGGTGTTGGAGTGAAAATAGGGCATCAATAAATATGGAAATTGAGATATTATCCATTTTAAACCTCACAATTAACGGGATATGCCTGTCATTAACTTAAAAGATTAATTGTTTAATTAAATTGATAAAACCTGAGTTGTGAAAAAAAAAATGTTAAAACCTGATTTATTAAAATGTGAAAGAAAATGTCTGGTTTTGTGTAATTATCCCTAAATACATAGTGTAAATTACATGGAGGCTACTTTTAAAGATGAGGAAATTACCTAAAACTAGTTGTTTAGTTTGATGTTTCGAAAAATCAGGTTTTAACTTATTTAATCAAAAATCAGGTTTTAATTTCACTATTAATATTAATAATGATATTTTAAATTAAATTAATATATACACCCACACTATCCCCCAAATTTCAATCACAATTCCCAAACCCTTATCTCTATTCTGTCTCTTCCCTTTTTCCTTCCCCTCCCTCCAGTCTCCACCGCCCGCCGCCTCATCCACTTTTCCGCCACCGTTGGGGCAGTTTTGTAGCGTCTGCAGGGCCTCGATTTCCCTGTAGGCCAACGACTTTAAAAGATTAGCGAGGTGCTGCCTCCTCCTCCTCCCTTATCCTTCCTGGCGTTCACAACGTTGAGGCGCTGCTGTGAATCGTAGCAGCGCCTCCACCGCTCGCCTCCTCCTCCTCCATCCCCTCTCTCCTCCCTCCCGTTTACAACGTCGAGGCACTACTGTGAATCGCAACAGTGCCTCGATGCTGCTGCCCCTAATGTTGCGACGTCGGTCAGATCTGGGTTACTGTCGGAGACTTGGCTGTAGTTTGGTATTGCAGTTCGGGTCGAAGTTATGGTTGGTGGTGGGAGATGACTGCGGCGGATGATTTGCAGATTATGGTTTATGTTGTTGCAGTGTGGGCTGGAGACTGGTTGTGCGTAAGGCGTTGGTTGGGTTGGGGTAGAGGTTTGGCTGCGGTAAGAAGAAGCAAGAGATTTGGCTACGGGTATGTATGTGTAACAGACTAGTTGTGGGTGTGTGGCGGGGTAAATATTTATTTTCAGAATTTTTATGTAAATAAAGCTTAAAGCTATTTTAATATTTTTTTTCAAACTTTAAAAATGTTTATTTTGAGTTTTTTATTTATTAAAAAAAAATTTTTCATTGTTTTAGAAAATGTAATTCAGAAATGAGAAATCTTATATGTACATTAATCATTGTACATAATGGATTACATAAGTACATGTGGAAGAAATTGACAGTAAATGTGAGTGGGAAAAGGGCAATTGTAGATTGTCGATGGATGCGTGCCACTGATTAAGTAATGTATTATGTAAGTGATTATGTACAATAGCATGATCCTTTCAGAAATATCATACCAAATACCATTCAGTGTTTTGCAAACTGAAAATTTACTTGAAAATAGGAAATCAAATTTTTTTTAAATTAAAGCTTAAAGAAAAACTCTAGTTATAATTTTGTTTAGAATATTTGAATGGTTAATAACTCTTCCCGAGAGTTATAATCCTTCATAGGAGTCGTAACTTTATGATCTAAGTTACAAGGGGTGAGAAAACCTGAGGAAACACAAACAAGTGTATATGCACCTGTTTTGGTGCATATTGGGGATGGGGAGCAGCCACCCAAGCTTGTTGGCGGGCGCCCATGGTATGCACAAAATTCTGCATGCCATTGTGCGGGTAGTGGCCAGCCTACCAAGCCCTCGACATGTGCACCTATGTCTTCCATCTTTCTGAACCTACTCTGGATGATTTCATGATTCATAACAACTCTTTTATGTATTCAATAATGTCAAAAAATTGAAAATTACTTGAAAAATACTTTTTAAACTTATCAAATTAAAGTTTATTAAATAATTAATAAATAATAATAATAATTAATATATATAATAATAATAAGAGATGACCATTGTCCCAATTGATTAAATTGACAAGAAAAGAGAAATAAAATAAACCTTGTAATGTAATAATCCAAAAACCATCTCTGTCTGATATCTGGGGAAAATGGAAACATAGATGGTGTCTATGGCACATTTTGAAGAAGATGATTAAATACACTAAAAACATAAAATAAAAAAAAAAAAAAAAAAAAAACCCCCACCACCACCCCCCTCTCCACTCCCTCATATATTGCAATACATATAAAGATGCATATACTAGGTAACGTATCATTATGATGAAGGTGTGAAAATTTTGTATCAACAATGGTACGTAAAGTGTGAGGGGTAGCTTCCTTAGTCCCACAAACCGCCCCCAAAATCTCCTCCACCCCCACCCCCGCCCCGCCTGCCCCATCTTGCTGGGGTCTTACACTGTTAGTAGTTTGCTAAAGTACAGCATCCTACATATATACTGCATACATTTAATATGTATGTGCATGTCCTACATTGATGTCGCCATCCTCTTATTGTGTTCATACGTGTATATGGTGATCTAATTATATCACCGATCCTACTTGCTTTATTAACCGTTTGAACAAAAATATTCGAAGGATATTCTTGTCTAGACATAATTGTAAAAGGTTAATTTCAAAACCTGAGAAATCAAGATTGGTACAAGAATGATCTCACGAGTTGACATTTAACAGCATTCACTTTGTGCGACACTAAATTAATATGAATCAAGATTATAGACGAAGTGGTTTACTATGGTGTCGTGTAGTAGACAATCAAGAAGTTTCAAGTACAGGTTTCTTCACCATATATTGATGAAATTGTTAACGTATCAAAATTTTTTGAGGGAAAATAAATTAGGGATAACTCTACTTGTACATTATTTGAGCTACATAATAGTATCCATACACTCACATAGGATGGGCTCCACTTTGATATTTTATTCAGCAGGACTCCATCCCCTATTGTGAGTGTGATGTTACCAAATTATCGTACACAAGCACCTCACTCATAAATTAGAGGTGAGCTTTTCTTTATTTCTGAATTGAGTATACCTAACAGTGTCTTTGGGGTTCGGGGAAAAAAAAGTTGTCTTTCTTAAATATTTAAGGTTTTAGACTCAATATTCAGTGCAGTACTTTCATATGTTTTCCCAATATTGAGGTGGAAGAAAGATTTACCTTTAACTCAATTGATATTTTTAAGCATTGGCCTTTCAGACCAGGAAGGGATTAAAAGATGCAACTGCTAGTCTGCTATAATTGTAGATTGATGAACAACCATTTGTATATATTTGCTGGCAATGTACTTTTCAACCATACATCATTGTATCAGTCCGAATTTCAGTTTTTAAGGTTTTGAACCTGGAAAATATCGCTAGGGGTGGACAGCATTGAAGTTCAGCCCGCGGGCGGCGTTGAAGGAACGTCAAATCAGTGATTGTAAGAGCGATGTCGTTTTTAATATTTAAACTTAATATATATTTTATTTACAATATATCAAACTTAGGTTACTCATCAAGTGCCCAAAGGAGTAAGGATTTCCAATATTTTTAAAGATAGTCACATGTTCGAATTCCCTCTCCTCTATTATCATTATTTTGCAAAATTGATAAAATTAACAAAACAAAAAAAAAAAAAAAAAAATATTGATTGTGAAGTTAGAGAATCAAACGTCGAAACATCTACAAGATTTGTCTCCCAAAATTTTGTAATTAATCAAAATATATTTTGAAAATAAAATGAATAACCATTTATATAAACTAAAAAGATTTTTTTTTTTAAAAAAAAAAAGATTTCATGACCGATCAAGACCAAACAGTTGTGGCGAATGCTGCGTCCGCCCCTGAACTTCACGTACCAACTAATTATCTTTGCTTGCTTCTAGCATAGAATTGTTCATTGAAGGTACGTGTTGACACGACAGACACACGTGGAAACGAACTTAATTTACGACAAAATTACCTTACAGTGGGTGAGAAGTGGAAAGGTAGGTATATATAGTGAAAGGGTGTGCTAACTTTTTGACCTAGTAAAAAAAGGGACGTGCATGCCATGCGCAGTAGAATTTGAATTGATTTCTGATTCAACTGTTAATTACAGGCTTGTAAGGATTGGATTTTCAAGTCAAATTTGTCGCACTCTGTCTTAGGAGTGTACAATAGAATGACACTAATCTTGACATTGATTGCATGGGAGGATTTTGCTATCTCCCCCCAGTCAAGTAATGATAATGACCTTCATAGAAAACTATCCAAAAATAGCAGTATACATTTACTGTATACGCCCCGTAATACTAATTTACTTTTTGTACTCGTAACATGTTTTAAATATCACTTATATGATATTTATACCATCTTCTCTCTCTCTCTCTCTCTCTCCTCTCTTCTCTCTCTCCTCTCTCTCTCTCTCTCCTCCCCTCAACTAAACCTGTTAATAACTAATATGAAAATATAAGTTGTAGAATTTTTTCACACTGTTTCTTTAATCGAGTATTTGAGCATCGGATCCAACAGTGAAGTTCTTGTTTGACACGCTGTGAAAAGCTTACCTATCTTTTCTTAGGGTTTCATATATTATACTGTTTTAATTTTTCATTGATTATAATAAATTATATTATTTTATGGGGTCTGCTTTATTAATTAGTCATTTTCCAGGTGAAATGATTAGTGAATTTTAATCATCTTACTTAATGTTGATCGTAACATTAATTAATTATATTTAATAGAAGAATCAGGCACACATTGTCGCATCCAGGTACCTAGAACGAAGAACGTGTGGATTGTGTCAGTATGACAAGGTCCCATAAATCACACTGTTCTAATTCTCGGCGAATTCAATAGAATATGTCTAAGATACACATTAAAAAATAATTAATATTTCATGTTCTAATTCTCGGCGAATTCAATAGAATATGTCTAAGATACACATTAAAAAATAATTAATATTTCATGTTCTTTCATATGGTAATTATGTTTTTCGTGTCACATTCAAATCGAATGATCCTATGAAATTAGGTAGATATTTTCACAAACATGTTCTCGTGCAATAATTGGTCTCTTCCCATCTCTCCAAAATCTGAACACAAAATGCTAACCATATATTTGCCCCATGCCTTTTTCACTTAGAAATACCACTTTCCCTCCACCCTCTCTAATCAAAAAGAGAGAAAAAATAAAAAATAAAATAAAATTGACAATCTAGTAGTAGACATTACATTCGAAATACTAGTTAAGTTTTATACATAATGGTATTAGACAAAATAATCATCAATATTTTAAATTTCTTTTTTCTTAATTATGTTGAGTTTGAACGTATTATATTCATAAAGTCGAGATTTGACGTGAAGATTCTATCCAACCTATAACGTTTCTTGAGATCCTAGCCATCATTGCGATTGGATTTATTTGTCAAAATTATGTACATTTGTTATAAGAAACAAAGAACCTGGTATAGGCAGGATCCGTTATGATGTAGCTATGAAACCTTACGCAAGGCCCTCCACTGATTCACCATCATGTTTCCCAACAAATGTACATAATTTTGACAAATAAATCCGCGATCATGGCTAAGATCCCAATGGTTGCAGTTTCAGATTCCACAGTGAAGTTCATTCCAATTGGACTAAAATAAGTATACAAAATTGTCGACAAAATAAATAGTAAATATTCGAGTTAGTTCCAACTGTAATTCTATTGTAGGTAGAACTTATTGTTAAAGAATTTGATCGAAATGAGGAAAAATTTAAAGTGCAGAGAGAACATGATTTGGGCTCATAATAGCATTTCAAAAAGAGTACGATGATACGAGTATACACATGCTATGCCACGACGTACAATTGATTTTGGCCATCTGAGTTTGTTAAGGACTCGAAACTAATTTTTAAAGTTTTTAGTGTTATTTTTGTCATTTAGTTTATTTCGATTTTTTTTAATTTTAATTTATTTAAACTAGATTTTCATTAATTTCAATCCTATTAAACTAGGTTTTACGTAAATCCTTATAAATAAAGAGTTATCTCATTATTATTTTTATTATCTTTCATTAATAAAATCCGCAAGTTTTAATTTTCATAATTTTGTGTTCTTAAGGTTTTCGCTTGAATTCCTTATTTCGCGTTGTGTGACACCCACACACAAAATTGTGTAACATAAATAGTTAAAAACTAGTACAAGTTAGTGGAAAGTGAAATCTCGTGTTGAGAAGTCTTACTTTCGTGTGATGAAATGTGAACTTCAGGTAATTCAAATATTAATTTAATACAAAATAATGATTAAATTATGCTTACTATTTGTAAACACAACGCAAATTTTGTTTGCATACTTTCTATTATGTCTCTTGTTCTTCTTCATGCATTTTGATACAATTGTTAGGGGCCTTTTTTGGCTCCTTCCACTTAGAGGTGGCAATTGAGTCGAGCGGTTCGTCGGCTCGCTCGCTCGGCTCGTACTATTCACGCCCACGAGCTGCTCGGGCTCGTAAAAAAATGAGCCCGAGCACGAGCCGAGCTCGCCCAAACGGGTGATGAGCCGGCTCGTGGGTTATATTAAAAAAAAAAAAAATTTACGAGCCACGAGCCGAGCGGCTCGTGGCTCGTCCACGAATTATTTTAAAACAAAAATAAAAAGACAAATTCAGTGACCGTTCTGGTCATTGAATAAATTCAGTGACCAGAACGGTCACTGAATTCAGACTATTCAGTGACCGTTTTGGTTCTCGAATTTTTTTTCTATAAATACCCACCTAAATCAAACTTTTTTTTCCACCAATATCAATCTATATTCTCTCATTCTATACTCTATACAATTTACATTCTCAAATCTCCATTTATTTATCAACAATATCATTCATTCATTCATTCTATAATCATCTTCTACATTTCTATATTCAATTTCTATTATTCTTAACAAATGGATTCACGATCATTTGTTGAATATTTGTTCGGTATGGAGAACGAAACACAAACACCTGCCCAAAATCAATTTGGGAATGAATTCTCCGGTCTCAATGAATTACCAATTCCAGAAAATATTGAAGATTACGACGTTCATGAAGGTAGTCGTCCAATTGATTTGGATGACGTTGATGTTGATCCTAGTGTTCCAATTGATTTGGAACAAAATGAAGAGCCTACGTCAAATATTCTCGATGCAAGAGGGAAAAGAAAGGGGAAGAACAAGGCAAAATGTTGGGACCATTTTAAATTGGTTCAAACCGGTCGTTTGGTCGATGGAATCCCCGAAACCAAAGCAGTATGTAAATACTGCCAACAACGACTGGCATGGCAAAGAGGCATTGGAACTACCCACCTCAATCGTCACTACAAAGCATGTGTGACCAAACATGGGTTTCTTCCAGCTGGTCAAACTCAACTACAGTTTGGTTCTCCAGGCGCCAGTGGTACTACGCCACTTTCTACATGGATGTATTCAGAGGAGGAAGCTCGAACGGGAATGGTGAAGTTTGTTGCCGCGTCTGAGTTGCCACTAGCAATAGCGAACAACCAACATTTCGTGAACTACGTCAAAACATATCTTCAGCCGAGGTACGTTGGGGTAAGTCGAAATACTCTCCGTGCTGATACAATTAAATATTTTCTTCATGCAAAACAACTATTGATAAATGATTTAGAGAAATATGGGGGTGTGATATCTTTAACTTCTGATATGTGGGAAGGGATTAATAAGAGAGGTTACATTGCTGCAACTGCACACTATATAGACCCACTTTGGGTTATGCATAAAAAAATTATTGCTTTTAAAATTGTTGAGTACCCACACAACGCCCAAACTATATTTAATGCTATCATAAATATAGTTAAAGAGTATAAATGCGAGAGCAAAATTCGTTCTTTTACTTTCGACAATGCTACCGTAAATAAAGTTGTTATCGATAAATTGCATAGAGTACTTCAACCCGATTTTGGTGGTTATTTATTTCATATTCGATGTGTATGTCATATTTTTAATTTAGTAGTACAAGACGGTTTAAAACATGTTAAGGATGAAATTGACCGAATTAGGAGTGCACTTATATATATCACGATTACACCTAGTCGAAAACAAGCATTTGAAGAATTTTGTTCAGAAAATGGAATGACAAATACAAAAACATTTATTACTGACGTAGGCCATAGATGGAATTCCACTTACTTATTATTAAAATCATGTGAAGGTTTCGAACATTTAATTACTGAATTTTATAACAATAGGCATGTTAGAGATGAAGACGAAACTATTTTGAATGAAACCGATTGGAATATAGTTCTTAAAATAAAACATTTTTTGTCCACATTTTATGATTCTACAAATATATTGTCTGGCGTTTATTATCCTACAAGTTGTATGGTTCTTGAACGTCTTTATGCAATTGCTAAGACTTTTAAAAGATTTCAAAATGACCCGATTTTCATGCAGTTATATATTCCATGGAATTAAAATTCAGAAAATATTGGGAAGAATTACCTATGTTATTTCCTTTAGCATGCGTCATGGACCCCCAATTTAATTTATCGGGTACTAAATTTGTAATTGATAAAATTTCAAATTCTTTAACTTTTAGTACACCTATTACTTATAGGAATTTGGAAGAAACATTACGTGAAATGTACGAATTATATGCTTCACGAATGGGTACACATATTACTCGTGTACCTACATCTACTCCTCCCACTAATCCAACGGATGACGACGATGTAATTTTAGATTTATTCGAAAGCATGAACTCATATAGATTTAATTCATTTGCATATGCATGTGGTTCATCTGGTGGTAGTAGTAGTAGTTTGTCGTCCACTGCATGTACTCAAACTTCGAGTAATAGTCCAAATGCGTTGCCATCTGAATTAATCGATTACTTTCGTCATACTTTGCCTACTAACAAAGAAGTTAAGAAAAATTCAGAAGAGATAATTAAATTTTGGCGAGATAATGAACGTTGATGGCCAGTAGTTTCTGCAATGGCAAAAGATCTACTAACACCACCTGTTAGCACTGTAGCTTCGGAGTCTGCTTTTAGTGCAGGGAAGAGGGTTCTCTCTGAGGTCAGGAGTCGACTCAAAGAAGATATTTTGGAAGCTTTAATGTGCGTGAAAGATTGGGAAGACGCTAGTTATCGAATTCAAGATAAATATGCCGAAATTGCCTATAACCAAGTAAGTGATATTTAATTTCACCATAATTATCACAAAATTTAATTTTCATACATTTATAATATTTTTTAAAAAATTGTACACGTAACAAGTTGTTCGTGTACAATTTTTAACTCCGCCTACTAAAAATTGAAGTAGCCGGTCCCAAACCCGGATAAAGGAGGAGGGTCTATCTTTATTTTTTTATTTATAAAAAATAAAAATGTTTTGAAAAATATATATTTAAAAAATGGTTTATAAAATGTATTTATACTTTACATATATATTATTTTAAGTTTAAGTATAAAATGGTAAATAAAAAACATATTACATTATTACTCAAGTAACTTAGTAACTCAACAAAATAATTTTTGTTCTTATTTTTTAAAAAAATTATAAATTTTTTTGAAAATGTATATTTAGAAATTAATCACAAAATGTGTATATATATATCTTTTACAATTAAACTAGTGTGTTATGTGTATTTAAAATTAAAAAAAAAAAAAAACGAGCAGAGCCGAGCGCTCTGCTCGCTGCTCGGCTCGTTTGGGCGAGCTCGGGCACGAGCCGAGCTCGCCCGAAATCCCACGAGCCGAGCCGAAGCTCGGCTCGTGCGAGCACGAGCCGGCTCTGCTCGGCCCATTGCCACCACTAAGACCGATGCTACTATCAGGAGTGGTCTCTTGCCATGGCCTTGTATAGATTGCTAGATATGACATTTCCATGCGGGTCTTTAGGTTTTGAATTAAACTATATGTACTACAAATTTTACAAAATGGTTGACTAGATGACCAAGTGGCAGCCCCCTATTGGAGGGCCGGGGGCAACCACTTGGCCAAGTAGTCAACCATTTAGCCGCCCCTTCAATAGGGGGGCTGCCACTTGGCCATGTAGTCAATCATTTTGTACATCATGTAGTACTTATAACATGATCCGTAGGTTTTATTGTTTCCTTCACTCATTTGTACACGAGGTAGTACTTTTTCATTTACTACTTTTATCTTTCATGCAATTGAATAGATGTCAAGTTTATGTCCCATCTATTGCATATATGGTCCATTTACATCATGGTAGGAAAATTCTAATACCCTTCACAGAGACGGAGATAGGGGGAGTCGCCCCCTCAACATTGTCCGATGGTCTACTATTACTAGTTAATTTGTAATATATTTTTCAGCTTTGCCCTCGCAAAAATTTTGACTCGCCCCTACAAAATTTTGAAATTTTTTTTCCATTAATAGCTATTGGTGGAGCCTAAAAACACTCTAGAGCTGTAATTGTGCTTTATTAAAAAAAGGAGTGTAGATCTAGACGGAGTTCTAAACTCAATTGTTATTTTTACACCATCAGTTGTAGAGTCCGTGACAAATAACATTAGAGGGAATATATTTTTAGACATTATCTATTTTTCGTATATTACAAAGTTTTTAGAGCGATCATTGATTACATGAGCACCTTTATTTCTAGTGTAGAAAGGAGAAAGGCACATTGTGCAATAATAGTCTACTCCAATAGATTACCTTCTGCATGTTCTCGATCATTTCGAGATGAAAAATAATTTTTTAAGTATGTGTAAATAAATCTTTATAACAGAGAATTTGAATGCACTAAAAATAGTTTGTCCATTGCTTGATGAAAGTAGTAAATTTCCGTAGTTGGTGTATGGGGGAACACTACCGAGCTTGACAAAACCTCAAATACCAACTACCTCATTTCTTGATCCGAAACTTGTTAGTATCTAGAGCTTAGATCAATCTTTTGTATAATACTTCGCCTATTTGTCTCAATCGATCGAAGCAATTCACTACAAGCGGAATAGGAAAATTGTTCTTCATAATGATCATGTTCAAGGTTTGATAATCACAAGACATTCAGATAGAACCATCGACCTTTTTTGAAATAACAGTGGAGCTCCATATAGTGATTTTGTTGGCACGTTAATCCTATCGTCCATCATTTCTACCAATTGTTTTCTAGGCTCCTCGGGATGAGACATGTGGAAGGGTGCCCTAGTAAGAGTCTGTATACCTGGGATGAGTTCAATTTCATGATCGATTGCTCTTTTTGACAACAATCTCTTTGACAATTCATCTTGCATAAAATCTTCAAATTCCTACAAAAGTCTTTTAACAATTTTAGAATAAATCCAGTGGCCTCCTCAATTTCTTCCAATCGAAGAGTTCACAAGAATGAAGGTTCATTCAACTTGAAAACCTTAGTGAATCGCATGGCTAAGATATTCTTCTCACCTATCTTCTCGAATAATATGAGGATGTCACAAAGTACGACTATTTCTCACACCCATTCGATAATAATCTCACTCCCTGAGATTACATTCTATCAACTTCCATCATTGCCAGTGAATCAAAATACATCAACACTACTGTCTTTGTTACCCGAAGGAACTTCAATCCTTGAGTTATTGCCTTCGCAATATTCTAAAATTACAACAATACCATTGTCTGATACTTTTTCTTTCGCCCCTACATTTTTAACCAAATGGACTCCGATTGTCGTTTGTCTTGGAAGGAAGCTTCCTAACTCTTTAGGCAAGCTCTCCGTAAAGTGGCTTTCAAAAAAACTTTGTTGCTAAGGTCCTTTGCTCATCACACGAATTTGTTGTCATTACGAACAATATAATTTTAAGTCAAGTCAAGTGTTTCCCTTATCTCATTGAATGTCAAAGACATTAGCATTATGCCTAGTTGCATTCCATGACACTTGGAGATGCTCTACACTTCTAAAAAAACTAAAACACATTAGGTAGACAAGATAGTCCAAACAATACAATGAGAAAGAACCATTGACAAGGAACGAGATTATTTTCTGCTATAAAATTATTTTCTTTATTTTATTCAAATAGTATGGTATATTAGTCATTTCATAGTCTTTATTGAGAAAATTGATATAAATGATCATTTGCGCATCCAAATATTTAATTAAGGTTGAAAATGTCAAAAAAATAAAATAAAATGAAGGGTATAGACATTTTTTTTACAATAATAGTAAAATGTATGGATAATTATGTCTTAATTACACTTTTAATAATTTATTTGAAATTCATTTATACAATTTTAAAAAAATTGAGACTATTATTGCAATTAATTCTTTCTTTTTGTTTATGTTTTATTTAAACAGAAAAGTATATTTGTCATTTTACAACTTTTATTTGAAAAAATTGGTGAAAATGACATTTTGCAAAATAAAATGTGAAAATAAGGGTGAAAATGTAAAAAAAAAAATAAAAATTGTCCATAATATTAATGAAAGATATGGATGTTATATGCTAATTACCCTTTCGATTATATTCACTCTTTATATTTAAACATATTAATCAATGATCTCCGTCTTTACTGAAAGTTGGAGATCCAATATAAGATGCATCAATCTCATTTATGATCGAGACAAAGCTTGTATATTGAAATTCTTGCTTTGTGCATAATGTCAACTAAAACTCTTGATCGCGTGCGTCTACCCTCATAACCAAGTCGGATAGGGATCTTTTTGTCCAAAACTCTTCTAGAATTGCCTGTACTACATTATTTTCAAAGAGCTTGCTGCTGCCTGCTTGAAAAGACTAGTTGTAAGCCACCAATTGCAATTACTATAAAAACTATTGGCAAAAGGACGAATTTGATGCCAAATGAAGATGGGATTTGCTACAAGTATTGGGGCCTGCTTCACAGCTCCTGCCAGGTTACACGCGAGGGGGTACATTTTTTTTTTTTAATAGTGGGGTGGAGCCCGCTGTACTATACGACGTGGTTGAATAAAGCTTTGAGAACTATTGGGACAACCAGGAGCAGGATAAGAATGGGAACACAGGAAATCGTAGAGTTCATTAGATTTCTAAAATATTTTTATATATATTTACAAAAATCTTATTTTAACTCTTCTCCTAACCACAAAGAATGACTGTCTATACTTAGAACATGTTTGAGCCTAATTTTTTTTTAAGATTGCATTTTGAAATAATAGATTGATGGAAAATATATGGTTGAAAATAAGGAAAAGTTCTAGATTTGCATATAATATTATTTTATTGAAAAATGCGTGGTTGAGAATGAGAGAAAGAAAAATGTATTTTGAAAATAACGAAGATCAAGTAAGAGTTTGATTTTCGAGGATATTCTACAAATAAATAATAGTACGTACAAAATTAAAATTAGTTACACGTCTTTCCAGATTTGTGCTTCATTTTATAGCCAGGGGAATATCCATGCAACTTGTAGCATTTATCCACTAAATGACCCACCTGCTTGCAGTAAATGCATACATGTCTTTCCTTCCTTTGGGACTTGTTATATGTCTGCCCTGAACTGATTTTCTTGTTATCAGTATTAGCATAAAAAGCCATAGAATCTCCAGCACTAGGACTACTGATGTTCCTTTGGTGTTCATCTTGGGAAATAAGAGAGAAAACTTTGTTGATAGGAGGTATTGGATCATAAGTAACAATTGCCCTCTTACTTGAGCAAATGTATCATTCAGCCCCATTAAAAACGACATCACGTACTCCATCTGATAGTGTTTCGAAATTTTCCTATTACCACCACAATCACACTTCCCACACGAGCATATTGGCATGTAATTACTGAGTTCTTCTCAAATTGTCTTTAACTTGGTGAAATTAACACCAACAGATGATTGACCCTGGGTGAGATTAATGAGTTCACGCCTTAATTGAAATATGCGAGGTCTATTCCTGTGCTGGAATCTCTCTTTCAAGACAATCCATATGTCAGATATCTCTTTAGACACTGAGTTGAAAATCCATGAAATGGCCATATTATTGCTACGAGTCCAATTGTTGAGCTGATAGCTTCAGATGAATCCATGTACAGAAGACTAATTGGTCGACTTCTTTATCTTACCATATCTAGACCCGATATTACATTTGTTGTACACAAATTAAGTCAATATGCATCACAACCCAGGCAACCACATCTGGATGCAGCTCATCACTTGTTGTAGTATATGAACGCCCATGACAAGCTATTCTCTGCAACCTATTCATTTCACTTAAGGGCTTTTTCAGATGCGGATTGGGGAGCTTGTCCAGATACAAGGAAATCAGTTTCCAGCTTTTGTGTTTTTCTTGGAGATTCTTTAATTTCTTGAAAAGCAAAGAAACAAACTACCATTTCCAGATCTTTAGCTGAAGGTGAATATCGTGCTTTTGCTGCCACTACTAGTGAACTGATTTCGCTAACTCAATTACTTCATGTTTTTTAGATTTTTAACAAAGATCCAGCATTGATTTTTTGTGATAATCAAGCGGCAATTCACATTGCTTCAAATCCTAGTTTTCATGAACGTACTAAGCACATAGAAATTGATTGTCACTTTGTTCGGGATAAAGTGACAGATGGTTCTATCAAACTTTTACCAGTTCTCTCTACTCATCAATTAGCTGACATTTTTACAAAGGCTATACCAGCTTCTTTGCTGTTCCCACTATTGTCCAAGATGGATGTGATTAATCCTCACACTCCATCTTGAGGGGGAGTAACAGAACATAAGCTGGGAGCTGGGAAGTAAAGCAGAAGGAAGAAGACGGCAGCTACACCACAGCTCATCAAGGAATGCCAACTGGAACCAACCATCAGTTAGGATGTTAGATTAGTTGATCCTATATACATGTACAGTTTGTATGTATAGCTGGATTAGTTAGAAGCAGTTAGTTTGTTAGTTGATGGTATTTTGTATTTATATACTACAATCTGTAATTTTTCATTTCCAGACGTGAGTAATACAATTGAATTAGTTTTCTACTTCTTCTCTTCCATTCATTCTTCAATAGATAGCCCACTTTGTTTGGCAATGAAGGCTGTTTGATTTAAAGTAAAAATCTGTAACGCATAACTTCCATCATAAAAGACCTTTGACAGAGCACTCAAGATTTTGTGGGCAGTGTGTAAGCATATGTAACGCTTCATGATGTCTGTAGTAATGGACATCAACAATCGCATCTTCACTTTCTGATTTTCAGCATATCATTTTTATATCCATCATCCATTTTTGCATGGAATTTCATCTTACTACGAATATAGGACAATTTCTCAATTTCAGTAATATGCATTTCCATCAGTTGGGACCAAACGTCATAATTCGATTCAGTTAGAATGATGTCTACGTTAAAAACAACTTCACATTGACCATTAACAGGGGATCCAGCATCCTTTTCACTCATTCTTTAGAATAGAAGAACTTTTAGGCCAAATAAAAAATAATTAAGTGTAAGGTTCTAGACACACACACACACACAAAATGCAAAAAATGGTTGAAATATTGACGGCAGATGTATGCATTTGAATTTTGTGGGTTCAAAATAAATGTGTTCAAAGATGGATTATCCAAAATTGAAGGCTCTTCAATGGATGAAAAGAAATCAGGTTCCAAAAAATTATATATATATATATTTGGTGTGGCTCTCTAATATCATCTTGAAAATGGTACTTCGATATATTCCATTGTACGTGAAGATTACAATTTATAGCAGGGGCGGAGGGGCGTGGGGGCCAGGCCCCAACACCATTTTTGACAAAAAAAAAAAAAAAAAAAAAATTTAAAAATTAAAAATTTGTTTTTGTAATTACCACTTTCAACTCATTTTTCACATAGAAAACATTGAAATTTGGATATGGCTATTTCTAGAAGAATTGTAGCCCTTCGAGTTATCTTTCCAACGAAATTTGAATAATTGCAATCGGATATCGGTAGAGAAAGTTATGATACAAATATTGACGACTGCTCAACCCCTTGCTCGACTTTCGCTAGAGGCTCGCTCGAGCGACCAATGCAGTAACTTTTTGCCACAGTTTCACCAATGTGATTGATGATCATGTAATTATACAACGTTATCAAAATATGATTTTGCTAAATTAAAGATTGGTACTTTCTTTTATACGTTTCTTGATTTTTTTGTTAATAACGTATCTAAAAAAAACCCCGTGGGCGCTGCCCCCGAACCCCCGTGGGCCCCACCCCTACACCTCTACCTCTAGGCCCCCCTACTTTCAAGGTCTAGCTCTGCCCCTGATTTATAGGGTACATGCCTAAGAATTTAGGAAACGAATTATACAAAAAACCAAGAAAATAATTATCCTTAACTTAAGGAATTATCCGTAAGTTACGGAACTCCTACAACTGTACAATCTCTATTCTAAATGCAAAAACCTCAACAGAACAATCATGCTACAGCTAAAATGACTTCAAATGTATATGTTGTTCTTTGGAGGTTTTGAGTGTTTTTATTGTAAGAATGAAATACAACTTCATATCCAAGTGGACCACCTCAACTCATCTTGGACAAGACTCGTGGACCATGTTGAGCCATAAAATTCTCTTAGTCTAAAGAGCATTAAATATCGACTTAACATGTTATTTAGATGGTGTTTGATGATAATTAAAATTATATTTTTAGTAGATTGTGATAAAAACTTTTAAAATGTGTGGTTGAAAAGTTGTGGGATCCATGAAAGATTTGATTAATATCGATTGTTTGACTTTAACTTGGATTAAAATCAGAGTGGCTAGCTTGTGAATGCTTAACCACGGAAGTGTATATATGATAGGTAATGTCAAACAGTCCTCAACTACGTGGTACTATCCAAATTCAACTTGCCAAGCCATACCAAGATATTAAGCTATACTCAACTTTCAAGAACAAAGGTTTAATCTTCAAATGATTTTTTTTTCCCCTTTACCTTTCCCACTCCTCGTGTATGTATTATGTATATATGACCATCCATGTCTTCAGTTAGACCCTATGCACTACTGGCCACCTATTAGTCACTCAAAATGGGACCGTTTGAACTGACAGAAGCCAACTTCAAGGCTGAATAAATCACAAAAATGGGTCTCTTTGCAACTTGCCTCAGAAAGGACCATTCTTCAGTGGTTGCTAATTAACCAGCTGCAGCCTTCTTATTCAAGAAGGACCAGTTTTAATTTGGACTTGGTCACAGACTGTGACCATATTAAATATAGAAATCTTATCAGGTCCATAATATATGATGTTCAGTTCATCCTTGATAGTCCTTGAAAATCTTAACTAGTCTTTCATGGTATGCGATCTTAATATTGAGAAGAATATTGCACGTTACGTGGTGTCTAAGTGCGCACATAGTAGCCCTTGAAATTTTCGAAAACCGAGTACCATCTGCTACTGATCATGCTCAATATGGGGGCTAAGTTTTGTAGAAAAGATTAGTATGAATGAGTATTCAAATGTTTAGAAATTGGTCCCCTAAAATGCCTAATTCTAACGTTTTCCGGTAGACACCTGATTTTGTAGACCCTATTTCAGCTTTGGAATGCCAGACAAAATAGATGAATAGAGGTTTACGTCCCGTCCCTTTCATCTTATGGAATTTGGTTCTTTACTTGGTCACCTATATTTTGTAGAACTCTAGAGAGAAATTATGGAATTTGGTTCAGACCACAATTTTATAAATTTTAGGATTTACACCCTTGGAGGACAAATATGAATTTTCATTGAAAGGATAAGACCAATATGATCATTTTAAGCACGAATACGACATTCAAGAGGATTGTGCAGCCAAAAGTGATGTTCTTTTCTGTTTGTTTATGACTGTGATATCGATGTTTAGTTTATTTGAAAAAGGTAAGTCTTAGGAGAGATTTAAAAATTAAGTTTAGGACTTCGTTTCAAACTCTTGGACTAATCCTAATAGACACTAGCAATGCCTAAAAAATTAGGTGGCAATGGACTTCACAATTGGGTCCACCCTTATATTTGATTGTAGGGGTGGGCCAAAACTCTATGTATGAATAGTTCGAAATTGCTTTTTACATGTCGGGATGTTACTAGAGGTGGCAATCGAGCCAGCAGCTCGTCGGCTCACCCGTTTGGCTCGTACTGTAACGACCTACGAGTCCCTCGGACTCGCCAAAAAACGAGCCGAGCAGGCCGGCTCAGTAGGCGAGCCGAGAAGGCTCGGCTCGTTTTAGACGAGCGGCTCGTCCTTTTTTTTATTTTTCATTAAGGATAATTACAAAAAAAAAATTCAAATCTCACGAGCCGAGCCGAGCTACTCGGCTCATGGCTCGTGAGAGACGAGCTCGCCCACGAGCAACGAGCCAAGATTTTGTAACGAGCCACGAGCTCGGCTCGTAGGGCAACGAGCCGAGCTCGTGGGGCAACGAGCCGAGCCGGCTCGGTTCGTTGCCATCTCTAGATGTTACATATTTGTCGGTTTAACATATTATATTTTTGACAATCTTATATTTTGAGGGTTAAAATATCAATCATTTACTATCTTACGTGTATATATCTTAATTATCTCGAGCACTTGACCAACATTCCCATACTCGCGCGATGAATTTGGACTCTAGCAAGGCATAAGCAAAAGTTTCAAAGTCAAATGAAAAAGGTTAGGGCACTCACGTGAAGAATCTTGAGGAAAGCATGTTTAATAAGTTGAAATAAATAAAATAGAGGTAAAGCTATTTCCAATCACTCATTATCGTAGTCGCTTTACGTGACATACATGTGCCAGTTAGTGATTTGATGCATTAATGTGGTAGTTTTTTTATTGGCTAATGCATCAAATTATTAATTGCAACATGTATACCACGTATGACGACTACGATAGTGAGTGGCCGCAAATAACATTATTAATTATTCAAGAAGATATGATAGGATCATAGGATAGTAATAAAATTTTGACACTTGCTATTCTTAATTAACTTTACCTAATTTAGCAAACTTAATTACGGTTATGTTTCTCTTTGCCACGAGCTAAACTCTAAAATAAAAATTTATTATCATTTCCATTTATGAAAAAATAAAAATAAAGCTCTTCAAAATGGATGTAAAGAAAGAGTAGATTTTCAAAAGTATTAACGAAAAAATATTTTGTATTTGAGTAGTCCTCAATCTATACTTCCCATCTAATTATTTTTATAATACATTTTGCAATCTTTAAATTTTACACCAAGTGGATTCCTAGGGCTGGATTTATACAAAGAATTGAATGAAATATTCTCTCTGCATGTAATCATCACTACTAACCATAAATAACATTATTCATTTTTCGGAGTAATACTATTCATCATCGGTATAGATGATAATAAGATGATGAATTAGGAATTTAATGTAATTTAGATGGATGTTGAACACCACTAGTGATGAATAATCAAGAGCATTACTCTTTTTATTTATGATGATCATCAATTATGAGGCTTGAGCTCTACTACCATATATATTGGTGTTGAATACCATTGGTGATAAAACAATATTCATCTGAATAAGCAGTTGGAAAAGTAAATTATCAAATCACATCGAGCCTTGGTTTGAGTCTCATTCTCTAAAAACTAGTGTTTTAAAAATTGAACTCGCCCGACTGGCTCAATTATGAGAATGGGGAACTAGGACCAAAATCTTTCCGACTCTATTAAAAATCCACTTCAAAATCAATTTAATCGGCAGATTTTTGGAAAACTCATGCGTTGTTCTTGGTTTAACCTATGTAAATGTATATTTTTAAAATTTTTGTAAATGTATATTTTTTGATTTTTTAAAAAATAATCGGTTCAACTCCAGTTCAACCTTTTGACCCTTGGTCTTTTTTCTTTTTCAGGTCGATGGCCGAATCGATTTTTAAAACATTGATGAAAACTCTCTAAACTCATTTTCAATAATACATCCTCCGATAAAATAATTTTGCACATGAAGTAAAAAAATTTCTTACTTTTATCCAAACATTCTTTAAAAAATTACTGTTACAAAACTTATTTTCACTAAAAATGGGGCTCAAACTAGGGCTGTAAGCAAAAACCGTCAAACCGGAAAATCGAATCGAAACCGCATTTTAGAAACCGTCGGTTTGGTGCCACGTGAACTCGTCAACGAAATGGTTTTGAACCAAACCAAACCGGTCAAAAATGGTTTGGTTTAGGTTTGAGAATTTTAATTGCGGTTTAAAGCCAAACCGGACCGGTGAAAAAATATATAAAAATAAAAAAATAAAAAAAATGATTTTTAAAAAAAATTCATTTAAATATACAAAATTCAATAGTTTTGTCATTTGTATGTATTTTTGTCAATTTATAATTTTCTATTACATATATATATATATATATATATATTATTATTACCAAATAATCCTAATTTATATCTAATAATCTCAAGATTAACATAATCTATCAAAAACTCTTTTTCTCTTTAGAATTCAAATTTCTGCAGTTGTTTCTGAGTCTGCATTCTCAAATGGAGGTCAGATACTTGATTCTTTTATGAATTTATTAGGCGCAAAGATGGTTGAGGTTTGTATATGCGGAAAGAATTGGTTGCAAATTAAGAATGAACATATAGCGCTGTGCCAATATTTAGATGAAGTGAGAGCATTTGATGATTCAATGAAAGTTGTGGCAGGTAGTTTATATTTTCTATTACCATATTTTTAAAGATTTTCTTATCTATCTAGTATTCAATACTATGATGATATAACGAATACATTTGTTTGACAATGGAGACACTGAATCATGTGTGACAACAATTGGTGTTTGAGTATATGTGAGAAACTGAATTCGTAACAAAATACAATCGTAAGCTTGTGTAATTGTTATGTTTAGATATTATAAACAATTGATTTATTATTATGGTTGGTTATTCTCTCTGTCTAATCAGTAGCTTTATTTTTCAGATATGATGATCACGAGATCTTGTTGAACATCATTATATTTTTTGGGTTTTATATTTAGTTTAGTAGACTTGTATTGTAACGTTATCGTAACGTTTTAGTCTAAAATGGCAAACAAAAAACTATATTTTAGTTTATTGTGATTTCACTTTGATTTAGTTGTTATTTAAATTTGTAGTAAATATATTTAGTTTGTTTTAAATTTATTGCTAGTAAGATATAAATATATATTGAATTCAATGAATTAATGTCATAAAAGTAGACATAAAAAAAAATATACGGTGAAATCGGCGGTTTAAAACCGGACCAAACCGTTAGATTTATGTTTGAGTTTTTTTCAAACCGTTCAAAATGGTTTGATTTAGATTTGAGTTTTTCTCAAACCGGTTTAAACGGTTTAGTTTGAAAATTTGTCAAAAATCGCAAAAATCGAATCGCTTACGCCGGTAGCTCAAATAGACCTCAGATGCATTCGAATATCCCTCACAAGATTTAATGTACAAAAGCTCCCAAATTTATTCACCAAAAAAGGATTGCAAGAAAAAGCAAACTAGCATAAAAGATTCAGAAAAGAGCACTCGAGAAAAGAAGAGCAAGAGAGAAAGCACAGCACATAACTCTATATAAAAGTAGAGAAAAGCGAATGAACATACAACACTGAACGAAGACAGCCAAAAGAGCAGCCTTTGACTGTGTGTGTGAGAGAGGTATAGATATTTAGAGAGAAATTCGCAACTATGCATCTTCTATATTTATATAGGAAAACTGAGTTTTTTTCTTTGGTAATTGGAAGCTGCTTATTTTACTTATTTTATCTATTTTCTGTACTCCATTAGACTCATTTTCAAGTTCTTAAAAATGGTTTCCCAGCATAGCCAATGTGATCAAAAGTGTCACTAGATTCTCTACCCTATTTTCTGTATTCAAGATTCTACTGGTTTGTCTGCCTTTCTGTTTATATATATATATACACACATTCATTTTTAGTTTGAAATTTGAATAGGGTTGTTGTTTCTTGATAATTTCAGCTGGTTTGTGAGTTAAAAATGGAGTTGAGAACAATGATTTTGGGGCATTTTTTGGTGATTTCTTTGGCCTTGAACGTGGGATTCTTATACAGAGATTACTGGAAGGGAAATCACCACTATCAAGAATTTTTCAGCTTCAAGAATGAGTGCCAAAATGCTTCCGTGACTCTTCTTGAAGCATCACCACAGCCATTTTCTTCTTCTTCAAAAGGTTTTGATGGTATTATCGATCTTGATCAGTAAGTCTATTAATTTATTTATTTCCTACTTATATCTTCATCTATCTTTTGCTTTTTATTTTCTTGATGTGGGGCTATCATTCAGATCTTCATCCTAATTTTCTTTGTATTGAATCATTTGGTCTAATTTTCATTGTATTGAGTCTAATGATTTGCCGGGCTTGGTACTTGCTAGTGTGGTTTTTAAGTATTTTAATAAAAATATTAATTGGGTAGAATATGGTTATCAAAAAAAGCCACTTGTACAGCACTTAAGATTTTTTTGGTTATTCTTGCTTGCTTAGCCACCACTGGTACGATTCCCTAACGTGCGCATAGGGGTTCACGTTTTGTCAGTTCAGAGACAGGAACATGTTCTGCTGGCTCGTGAATTCCCATGGCGCATGTTAGAGTATAAACAAACAAAAAAAAAAAAAAAAAAGAAAAAAAAAAAAGAAAAAAAAAAGTGCTTATTGAATTCGTTCATGTTTGATGTTTCCAAAGTAGTGTTGTACTGCTAGCATGCATGATGCACCATGGATGGTCTTTCTTGATTCTCCCATTGACCAGCATGGTCATTCTTGAGTTATGCAATTGTTTGGGTTTTGTAAAAGTTACTTATTTTAATTAATTAGGAAAATAGTTACTCCATTTTGAGAATAATGTTTTCCCACTCAACTAATAGAACGCCAAAAACTTACTTTTGAGTTTCAACTCCAAGTATGTGCTCCATTACATTAGTGGAGCGTGAGAGAAGCATTTTTTTTTTTTTTGAGTTAATTACCATAAGTCAATTTGAAGTCCTATACCACCGCATTAACCTAAAGTCACTTTTTAGCATTAAAGGAAAATTTTGTTTAAGAATTAGCTTACCATCCTCTATGATTGGGTCGGAGTAGTGGACAAAGAGAAGTTGATTAAAGAGTGCGAACCATCTTTGTGGGTCATTTCTTGCTTTGTGCATTTGCTACATTTGCCCTTTGAGATCCCTTAAAGATTGCAAACTATACACTTCAATAATTAGGACCTTATTTTATTGACTCTATATGGAAATGAATGGTGTTATATAAGCACGAAAAATTTCTGCCTACATTTTTACTGCCAATTTAGTTTTACTTGCTCAGATGTTAATGATGTAGTCTAAAAAATTTACATACTAGATTGTGCTACTTCTATCTACAATGATTGTAGACTCTCTGAATCCATATACGCTATCACTACAAAGAATGAATATTGGACCTGACGTTTACTTGTCGTTTATCTAATCATTTGATCATCTGGTGGTGAATGACCCACATGTGGGCTGCCCTCACATACCTACCTTCCATCCCATACTTAATCTTAATGCAATGTTTGGGACCACAATCCTTGATTATGGACCATCCCTTAGTTAGGTGATGTTATATCATGCACTTTAACGTGCTACCGCCCATGCCCTTATTAATTTTTGCTGCAGAAATTTTAAATTCCCATGAATTGTACTTAATCGTGACATTATTGTAGACAAGAGTCGGAAGCATATATTTGATGAACCATATTTTGTTATGGTTATTGTGGAATAGGGAATTTAATAGACCATCTGAGTGGTATAAATTATATTCAGTGTTTAGTTTATTCTTCTTACGTGTGTGCCATGATGTCATGAATTGTGTGTAACTATATGCAGTGGCGATCCAACAATGTATGAGAGATATTGGCAGCAGATGGGAGATAAACCTAAAGTTGTGATTAATGGCTGGCAATTCATAAGTTATTTTTCTGATGTCAGAAAAGTTTGCTGGTTTTTAGAGCCAGAATTGGCCAATGCGATAATTAGGTTGCACAAATTAGTCGGAAATGCTATTACTGAAGAGCGCTACATTGTTGTAGGGACGGGTTCTACACAACTCTTCCAGGCCTTGTTGTATGCCGTCTCTCCACCTAATTCTTCCGAGCCAATCAGTGTGGTCTCTGCTGCGCCCTTTTACTCGGTAAGTCAGTATATTATTGTACCAATAAATATGCTATTTACTTATTTTACAGAACTTTTTTGAACTGAATAATGTACTTGTTAGCCAATCCGATCAAAGTTAACCTTATTGTTACTTAAAATATTGTAATGGGGTATTTAACAGTGTAGTTTGACAAACTTCATTCAATGCATAAAGGATTTTACTTCATTGCATTATTGAAATTCGATACTGTCATGATCTTCTTTGACGGGATATTTTGGAACTCACATCTTGCTTGTTATTGAATCCAAACCAAGTCAATCCCTATTGTGAATAACTTCAACATTTTTCGGTTTTCATCTCGGGATTTAAACTGCAACACATAATTGTTCATCTGCTGCTCCTCTAGAGGAGTGTAGTGTAATTCCAATGATTTGCTGGAAAACTAATTCTTGTAAATGTTTCACATTTCACAAATTGTAGCTCGCCTGATTTTTGTAGATAAAATGTTTATTGAATATTTGTAGCTCGCCCAATGTTTCTTTTTGCTTCTATCCCTTTTTCTGTTTTACGATAATCAATCACCCATTCTTACTGATTCAATTTTTGGTAAATGGAAGTTAACCATATTACTTCATTAGTTGTCTAAGTTTAATTAAGGAAGTAGATTGATCATTAATGACCGGGATTTGACCAATATTCTTGTTCTTTATTGTAATATTTCAAATCAGATTATTGCATATTTGCTTCGGCTTTAAGGTTTTTATCATATTACACATGAACTTGATATTCCTTTGTCTAAATTAAATATGCTGGTGCTGACATTGAATTTGCTTCAACGAGAGGATAATCCTCGAGCATCAGATGCTTATTTACATTAAGCAATTATTTTGTCTGAAAAAACAGAAGATTTGAAACACTTTTCGTTAGAGTTTAACAATGAATCTGTAATTGCTTGCAGTCATACCCTTTGATTACCGACTTTCTGAAGTCTGGACTCCACAAATGGGCAGGCGATGCTTACACATTCAACAAAGACGAGTCATATATTGAACTAGTGACTTCTCCAAATAATCCCGATGGCTTTCCAAGACAAGCTGTGGTCAATCGAAATCAAGGAATACTGATTCACGATTTTGCTTACTACTGGCCGCAGTACATTCCAATCTCTTCGCCTGCAGATCACGATATAATGTTATTTACGGTCTCCAAGAGCACTGGTCATGCAGGAACACGCATTGGGTAAGCAATGCATTTTAATACTACGTTGGAAATATTACTTATATTTTTGTGGTGTCAAATTCAGTTGCTTCATAACATGCTTTTTAGATTTGTTTGTACTTTGATATCTTTTTTATTCTAGCATGTTAGGCTAAGCTTAAAAGTTACTTTTATGTAACTATTGTGTCAAACATGTTTTGAGTTTATTTGGAAGTTACTTTTTTGGGGGCATATCCGAAAAAAGTACTTGAAGCTAGAAGGCCTTGCTTATACTTTTTCCTACCAATCAACTCGAAAAAAATGCTGAAAATGGATCATTTACGACTACTGTATACATCTTGCAGTTGGGCTCTTGTTAAAGACAGAGAGATTGCGAAGAAAATGACTGAATTTATCGTGCTTAGCACCATAGGCGTGTCCAAAGATTCTCAAATTCGTGCAGCAAAAATCTTGAAAGTTGTATCCGATAGCCACCAATATAAAGGCAACTTCAAGGAAGGCCAAGCCTTCTTCGAACATAGCTACAACAACATGGCAAGGAGGTGGAAACAACTTAGAGATGCCGTGAATATGAGCAAGCTCTTTAGTTTGCCGGATTTCCCCTCCAGCTTGTGCACCTTTAGTGGCCGCACCTTTGGATCACTAGCCGGTAACAATTCTTTTTTTCTATTGAAATTTATGACATTTTTTGTTTTGTTTTCTGCAATTCTGTTTACTTTTTCTTTTTTCTTTTCCTTGCTTTTAGCTTTTGCTTGGCTCAAATGTGAAGGAGAGATCGATGATTGTGAAAACTTTCTTCATGGTCACAAGATATTAACTAGAGGTGGCAAGCATTTTGGCAGCAGTGGAAAGTACGTTAGAATCAGCATGTTACCTCGTGATGAAGTCTTTGATCAATTTACCGAGAGATTGTCTAGTATTAATTTTTCGTAGTCCTCAATTATGCTTACTTTCGTAGAAAATTAGGCATACGGTATGTGGAAATACAAATATTTTCCACAATCTCTAATATATAATTTATAATTTTTGAAATCATTCATTACTATGCTTCATGATTCCACAATCTCTCACGGGCTTAGATTAAGGTTAGCATCATTTGACCGAGAATATTTAAGACATGTTTGGTATGTAGTACGAATTTATCATATTATTGATAAGTGCACAACAACGTCCACAATTGTGTTGGTTGTTTTTGAATTGGATTTTTTAGAGAAAAAAAATCAAAACTACCATACTCCATGATTTTAATGTTTTTTTAAGAACAAAATACGTAGGTGGCGGGGGAAAAAAAATAAAATAATACCTGATTTTTGATAATGAAAATTTAAAAACGTGGTTTCCTCTAATTTTATCTTTTATTTTTTCCATTAAGTTGGGCTTGGGCTTAGTTGGGATAATTGGTTACAGGTTTCTAAAGCCCATTCCAAACATAACTTAATATTGGGCTAACTTTAGCCAGCCTTGAAATTTATTAACCCATTTTATTTGTCCAAGCCTATATATTTCCAACTTTATTTCTCTATTTCTTCTTTTTAAAATTTTGTTTGGATTAAATCCCCAATATGTAAGAAATAAATACATAAATCTACCAGCATGATACTTGGAGTGAATTTCCTTTTTTTTTTTTTTTTTCCTTTCGTTTCTTTTCTATTTCCCACTCATGGGCTTAGAGTAAGGGCATGATAATAAGCATAATTTCTACCATTAAAGGTCAGAGCGTGTTTGGTTTGCGGTGGCGATTTATCCTTTCATCGATAATTTTAAGTCCAACCACAAAGCTCATATAATCGAACGGTTTGTCCTTGAATTGGATTTTTTTTTTTTACGAAATCCCATACGGATACTAACTTGGGCTATATAGGTGTGATTCATAATGGGTTTCAAGAGCTCACACTAAAGATTATGGGCCAACTTTAACTTTGCTAGTAAATACACGGGAAAAATTCATGGTTCAGACATTATCTTTCACGAAATAAAAAATCAGACCCAATGGTTTAAAATTTCAAAACTCAGGTTTTTCCATGATTTATTAATTTTATTTAACAATTAATCTATTAAATTTCGTTCCTTAATTTAAACGTATAGATAAGATTTCTTAAAATAACAAATCACCTCCATAATATACAGATTCTGCTTCATCCACGGACTGATTTTGATTGTTGACAATTGACTGCAAATTAAGCGAGATTTCCAGTCACAAATCACATTTCATTGTCCCCGGTCACGATAATACAGATTGCCCATTGGTATGCCAGGTTATCCTATCGACGACTACTGTTCTATCTCAGGCCTGTGACTTGTGAAGCTTGTTTGTGTCACCATTCTAATATTCAATGTGTTCTAGAAAAAAAATCTGAACTTAATTAAAAACCTGAGTTACCAAGTCAGTACTCTCTGTCACCATAAAGCAAACTGTAATATAATGTACGACCTGTGACCTCTGAACATAAAGCAAAATGTAATATGCAGGAAGACTTGTGACCTCTGAACACATCTTCTGTGACCATCTGTGACCTCTGAACATAAAGCAAAATGTAATATGCAGTAAGACCTGTTACCTCTGAACACATCTTCTGTGACCACACACTATTCACTTCACAACAATAAAAAATGTAATATGTAGTAAGACCTGTGACCTCTGAACACATATTGTGTGACCATTACACAATTCACTTTACAACAATATTTTTCTGTGACCACATACAGCCAACAAATTATTCAGAAACTTGTGTTGCCCACTGTTTTTAGAGTTGCCAAACGTACTCCTGTGACCACTAGTATTCATGTGACCTACGTACTCCAAAAATATTATCTCGTGATCCTGTAGAAATCTTCTACTATAGTCTATGACCTGAGTATATACATTTACCCAAGCCACTATGACCTTTGAACACATCTTCTGTGACCATTACACTATTTACTTCACAATAATAAAATTGTAATATGTAGTATACGAAGCCTACATCTACAATTTGCAATCAACATCAACAAGGAAAATTACTGGCTCCAAATCCATTGGCTGCAAGCTACCTAGAAAAGATTACCACATGACATTCCTCACACAATCATGAGTTAAGTTCTCACAATAATCATGTCCAGTTGAGGCTACCCAACAAACCCAAAGTGCTACCTGTAAGTAAGAGCACACTGGAGGTCTTTGACACTATCATGAGTCGAGAGATCTCGAAGGGGAAAATCACACGGAAAATAAGTATGAAAAAAGTATGGAGCAGATCCATTACCCTTCGATGATTTGGTGGAGATTTATCACAGAAAACTTTAGAAAGTGGTGGAGAGATGTGTGCGAAGAATCTAGATGTGAGATGGTGTTGGAGTGAAAATAGGGCATCAATAAATATGGAAATTGAGATATTATCCATTTTAAACCTCACAATTAACGGGATATGCCTGTCATTAACTTAAAAGATTAATTGTTTAATTAAATTGATAAAAAACCTGAGTTGTGAAAAAAAAAATGTTAAAACCTGATTTATTAAAATGTGAAAGAAAATGTCTGGTTTTGTGTAATTATCCCTAAATACATAGTGTAAATTACATGGAGGCTACTTTTAAAGATGAGGAAATTACCTAAAACTAGTTGTTTAGTTTGATGTTTCGAAAAATCAGGTTTTAACTTATTTAATCAAAAATCAGGTTTTAATTTCACTATTAATATTAATAATGATATTTTAAATTAAATTAATATATACACCCACACTATCCCCCAAATTTCAATCACAATTCCCAAACCCTTATCTCTATTCTGTCTCTTCCCTTTTTCCTTCCCCTCCCTCCAGTCTCCACCGCCCGCCGCCTCATCCACTTCTCCGCCACCGTTGGGGCAGTTTTGTAGCGTCTGCAGGGCCTCGATTTCCCTGTAGGCCAACGACTTTAAAAGATTAGCGAGGTGCTGCCTCCTCCTCCTCCCTTATCCTTCCTGGTGTTCACAACGTTGAGGCGCTGCTGTGAATCGTAGCAGCGCCTCCACCGCTCGCCTCCTCTTCCTCCATCCCCTCTCTCCTCCCTCCCGTTTACAGCGTCGAGGCACTACTGTGAATCGCAACAGTGCCTCGATGCTGCTGCCCCTAATGTTGCGACGTCGGTCAGATCTGGGTTACTGTCGGAGACTTGGCTGTAGTTTGGTATTGCAGTTCGGGTCGAAGTTATGGTTGGTGGTGGGAGATGACTGCGGCGGATGATTTGCAGATTATGGTTTATGTTGTTGCAGTGTGGGCTGGAGACTGGTTGTGCGTAAGGCGTTGGTTGGGTTGGGGTAGAGGTTTGGCTGCGGTAAGAAGAAGCAAGAGATTTGGCTACGGGTATGTATGTGTAACAGACTAGTTGTGGGTGTGTGGCGGGGTTGACGACGATGGTGGTGGTTTTCTTGGTGTGGTGGTACAGACGGCGATGATATTTCGATCTGTGACTTGTGACCAAGTATTGGTGGTATACAGGGATTGATGGACGTGTGTTTGGGTGTATATGACCAACTATTTCAATCTGTAACATGTGACCAAGTATTGTTGGTGTACTGGGATTGAGGGGATGCGTGTTTGGATGTATGTGACCAACTATTTGATCGATGACCTATGACCAAGTATTGGTGGTGTACTGGAATTGAGGGACATGTGTTTGGGTGTATGTGACCAACTGTATGGTCCCGTGACCTTAAAGTTCATTAATCTATGACTCAAAATATAATTTGTGATCAATAAATTTGGAAATATGTGATCTCTGTTATCTACAATTTTTTTAATTTGTGACAAATTAAAAATCTGTGACCTATAATGTTTTTGATCAGTGACCAATGAAATCAATTGTGACTTATAAATTTTTTGATTTGATACCTTGAAAATAATCCGTGACCAATTAATTTGATAAGTTATGATCGAAAATTAAAAATTTAACTACTTAATAAGATATCTGTGACCTCGAAATTGGAGCAGTTACCGAAATTAAGTGGCGGTGAATGGTCACCGAAATAGTCGCCAAAATTAAGTGTGACTGGGGAACAGTCGTAGGCCACTGGAGTAGTCGCCGGAGCAGTAGGGGTGGCGGAGGTGGGGTGGGGTGGGGTAATTATATTATATTACCGTTAAATATTTAATTTAATATAATAATTATAAAATATAATTAATTAATTCATGAAAAAACCTGATTTTTGCAATTCTAAAACTTGGGGCCTGATTTTTGATTTCATGATAGATAATACATGATCCATGAATTTTTCCCTTTAAAGATTGCATTTCAAAAATCAGAACTATAGTTTATATATATAAAAATCAGATGATAATACGAATTTTTAATATTAAATAATATTACTAAAAAATTCAGTTAATTATATACCCATAACTCAAACCATAATAATCATTTTCTTCCTCATTTTCAATCAATTCTCTCTACTCTACCCCCTTCTCTCAACCTCGCACCACTAGATGTCGGAACAGCGTTGCTCGAGATCGCGCACCACCGTCGACCGCGATCTGCATGCTCTGCGGCGCAACGACTTCATCGCTGCAGCGATTTGCAAAGCATTGCATGCACTACTAGAAAGAGAGGCTTTAGTAACAAATTTTTGCCAATGAACTCAATTTGTTGCTATTAGTAACGGATTATTAATGATTTTGCAACAATTTCTTTTCAAAAATTTATAATTATAAAGTAAATGTCTTAGCAACGGAATTAGCAACGACATATAGCCGTTATTGAAATTTCGTCGTTGATCCGTTGATAAATTTTTAATAAAATTAAAGTATAAAATATAAAATTTTACCAACAAAAATTGTGACATGCTAACCATTGATAGTAAAATACAAAAATTAATTGAGTTGAGAATCCGTTGGTAATATTATTTAAATCTAAAAATTTACCTACAATTTGTTATGTTACTAAATTTATTGGAATTAAAAATAAATCAAATATAAAACTACATGGTTCTCTCTCTCTCTCTCACATTCCCTGCCCTAAATATTTCGATCTGTAAACTCTCTACATCATAAACGACATCATCAACATTAGCCATTGGAGCCCGTGATTTGCCTCCTTCTCAAACTGATGGACATCATCATTTGAAGATAAGAAATAGTTATCTGAGATACATGGATGAATGAACCTTGAAGGTAATCTCATTGATTAATTTGACCATTTATGAGATTAGTTCACTACAAATGGGTCTAATTTTGAACATATACAACCAATTCCTCTCTTGAATTCCTAAGTCCAAGTTAATGATTTAATAATTGGGATGCTTGATTGAAAAGTGTTAATTTATTTTTTCTATATAGTTGTTAAATTTGTAGCATTTAGTTAATAATGCAGTTAGTATCGATCATTTCTTTTTACTGGGAATGGTGAATTGAAATAGTTTATTTTTAGTTTTAATTGATATTGCTTGCACGTTGTCAAACTGTTTGATTAATTGCTTAAGTGAATATCTTCAATTTGATTTTGATAATATGAATTGGGGAGTAAATCTTTTTTTGTTTAAACATTGTTTTCGTTGAGTAGCACAGAATTATTGCTTTGTTTTCGAAATGATTTGTATCTTATTATTAGTCTTTTGAACGTTTTGAAGGACAACATTCAATTTTGGAGTGAATGATAGCTACTCTATTTAAGGAATACAAATTGTTCTCAAAGTATCCTGTAAAGAAACTCCAAATCACCTCATTTCATTTTGGTAAGCTCTTATTATATATTTTGTAAAATTTGAATTCGGTTAGTTTTACTACTCAGTACTTTGTATTAATGTTTTTTTGGGTTATAAGATGAGGTCTGATCTGCATATAATTAGTATACTCGAAGCATTTGGAGATTAGAAGATTATGGTCTGTTATTTGCAATTCTTTGAGCTCTGCCAAAGAAAAAATGTGAAGAGTTGATGCAATGACAGAATTTGAGGTTTCATATGCAGACAAAATTTTTAAAATGTCATTTTGAAGAAATTACTAGTCTTACTACTACTCCAGACATATACAGTTATATAATTTTTCATCTATTAAATTGCCAATATTTGTATTTACTTAAAAAATACAGAAAGATAAAAAAGAATTGCTGTCATCGAGCAGAAATATGTTAAATTTGTTATATAATTTCTTATGTATAGAGTACTGATGTTGAGTTTCTTCAAGAGTATTATGCCTAATTTCATTCGTTTTAGCAGATGAGCTTCTTATTTATAGAGTATTGATTTATACCAAATTGATTCTCTAATCATCCATTGTTCTAAATTCAGTTCCCCAATCATATATTATGACATCGAACAGTAGTTGGATGATTCATCGGTCAGATGATGGATTTCTTTTGGAGAGATTTATTGAATGTGTTGAAGATTTCATTAAATTTTCCATGTCATGAACAAGAGTTGGAGATATGATTAAATATTCATGTTCTATATGTAACAATAGAAGGTTTCTAAAAGGAAATTATGTGAAATCTCATACTTATAAAAATGGATTTACAAGGGGCTATACACAATGGAATGCAATGGTGAACCATTCAATTTCAATAGTCCAGATTTAGTTGAATCCTCAACTACACGAGCTACGACAAACTATACCCACGAAGCAATGGTGATAGATGCAATGGGTCATGAAATGTACAATGATTATATAAGTCCAAATGTTTGTGGAAATGAGGAACAAGCCCCAAATCAACATGCATCAAATTTCTTTAGACTATTACAAGAAGCTGACAAACCTGTTTGGCTTGGTTGTAGTAAGCATACCAACCTTTCTATAATGGCACAACTCATAAATATGAAGTCTCAATTTAACATGCCTACATCATGCTATGATCGTATGTTGTCTATCGTGAAGGGAATTATGCTAGAAAGTGATCGGTTAGAAGATACATTCTATAAAACAACGAAAATGTTATCTAGTCTTGGTGTTGTGAAGATTCATACTTGTGTCAATGATTGCATGTTATACTACAGAGAAATCGAGAGCATGACTCATTGCCGTACATGTTTTAGCCCACGATACAAAGAGAATGTCTCTCGATCTGGAAATAGGGTGCCTCAGAAGGTATTGAGATATTTACCTTTAACTTCTAGGCTTCAACGGTTGTATATATCGAGGCATACTGCAGAGCATATGTTATGGCATTCGAAGAACCAATTAACTGCTAATGAGATTTCACACATCGTACATAGTGAGGCATGGAAGCACTTTGATAGAACTTATCCTCAATTTTCCCTTCAACCACGTAGTGTACATCTTGGTTTATGCACGGATGGGTTCAACCCTTTCGGCATGTCTAATGTGTAGTACTCATGTTGGCCAGTAATCATTTGATGTGTATAATCTCCCGCCATAGATGTGCGTGTAACAAGAAAGCTTGTTTTTGAGTATGGTAATTTCGGGACCAAAGAGTCCAGGGAAAAATATGGATGTTTATTTGCGTACTCTCATTGATGAACTAAAAATGCTTTGGTATAAAGGTATTTAAATTTATGATATGCACACGAAAAAAGAATTTTCAATTGAAAGCTGCATTGATGTGGACTATTAGTGATTTTTCGGGATATGGCATGTTATCTGGATAGAGTACACATGGCTTAAAGTCTTGTCCATACTGTATGGGCCAAACTAAATCCTTCAGACTTAAAAATGGAGGAAAAACATCTTTTTTGGATTGTCGCTGCTAATTCTTACCACCCAAGCATCCATTTAGAAAACAAAGAAACAAGTTTTACAAATGTAGAGTTGAGAAGGACATAGCACAACAAAGACGAATCGGTGAAGAATTGCGAAGTATAGTGGAGAACCTCCCACGCATTGAAAGTGGTAGAGCTAATAAGAGACAAGATATCGATGGTTTTGGTCGTATCCATAATTGGGTGAAGAAGTGCATTTTCTGGGAGATACTTTATTGGGACACAAATCTCATAAGACACAATTTAGATGTGATGCACATTAAAAAGAATGTATTCGACAATATATTCAACACAATTATGGATATAAAATGAAAAACCAAAGACAACTTCAAGGCTAGAAAGGATTTGAAGCTTTATTGCAATTGTCCACAGCTTCATATATATGAAGTTGAAAGAGGGAAATTGTTCATGCCAAAGGCCTCTTACAGCTTAACTAATGAACAAAAACGAGAAGTATGCAATTGGATTAGAAATTTAAGAATGCCTGACGGTTATGCATCTAACATTTCACGTTGTGTTAAGGGTGACTGTGAATTCTATGGAATGAAGAGCCATGATTGTCATATTTTTATGCAAAGATTGCTACCGATTGCATTTAAAGACTTGCTGCCAAAACCAATTTGGAAAGCTTTAACTGAACTTAGCCATTTTTTAGGGATATATGCTCTACTGTGTTGAGGGTGAAAGATATGGAGCAATTGGAACAAAACATTGTGGTGATATTATGCAAGCTTGAAAAGATATTTTCACCAGGATTTTTTTGATTCAATGGAACATTTACCTATTCATCTAGCATATGAAGCAAAGGTTGGATGTCCTGTTCAGTATCGTTGGATGTATCCTTTTGAAATGTATCATATTCTTTAACATTTAAATTACTATCTGAAATGAGAATGATATTGGTTTCGTGTATCACATGTTCTTACTCCACTTAAAAAAGAAGGTGAAAAATCGAGCCCATGTTGAGACATCTATTGTAGAGGCATACCTAGTAGAAGAAACATCAAATTGTTGCTCTTTGTATTTTGATCAAAATGTTGTAACGAGATTTAATCGTGTGTTGAGGAATGATGATGGAGGTCTTGTCAATCCTCAATGACGACTATTGATTTTTACCTACCCTGGATGATCCTTTGGCGTTCAACGTCATAATGTCAAATTAATGACAACTGAGGAATTCAGAGTAGCATCAATATATGTGCTCTTGAATTGTGAAGAAGTGACCAATTTTGTGGCGTAAGTTTTGATAACTACATTTCAAATATATGTACTGAACTTTATGCTTAATTAGCTGAATTATTGTTTTTCATTATCGTGTAGGGAGTTTGATAAACGTATGAGAACATTGTATCCCCAAATTTCTGATGCACAATTTGATAGTTTACGCGAGGAAAATTTTTCATGTTGGTTGAGGGAATATGTAAGTGATTATGCAAATAATTTCTCGATTACCTACAAAGTATTTGGTAAAATGAGCTCTAATTCACATCATTTCTTCTGCTTAGGTTTTGGACTATCATAATGCAGTTGATAATGGCATAAAGGTTTTGGCCATGGGTCCATCTAGTAGAGTGAATTGTTATAACGGACACTTTGTCAATGGTTTTAAGTTTCACACTTTAGACTATGGTTCCCATAAAGCAACAATGAATAGTGGTGTGTGCGTATTGGGAAGTGTTATAATGATTATGAGCGTGACTACTACGGTATGTTAATTGAAATATTGGAACTGGATTATTTAGGAGATATTGGAAAAAAGGTTATTTTATTCAAGTGTAATTGGTTTGACACCAATGTTGGGATTCGAGTCCATCGTAGATTCAATCTTGTCAAGCTTAACCATAAGAAGAAACTACAGACAAATGATGTGTTTATACTTGCTCAACAAGTATATTACACTTGTTTTCCTACGAAGGCTAGAGATAGAGTTGATTGGTGGGCGGTTGTGAAAACAAAAGCAAGAAATGTTCCCAATGTACAAGTAATTATATTGGAGAATGAAAAGTGTAATGTGTGAGTCGAACTTGCATTCCAAGAGGATCAACCATCGTCTACACAACAACCCGTTTGAATAACATCAGAGTTTGACCTTGTCAATTTAGCTTGTGACGATGTTGGGGCTGAAGAAGTAGACTGGGCTGACTCTAGGATGTCCAATATAGAAGTAGAAGACATTCTTGATGTAGAAGAAAATGCAAAACCAGATTATGTTGACAGTGATGATGGTTTCACAACAAGTGCAAGTGAAGGAGAAAATTGTAATCTTATTATTCTTTTCATTTTTAGTTCATTTTTTATTTAATTATTTATGTCCTTGTTCATATTTTTCATGGGTTTAATGTAGGATAACCTTTGACAAGTATACGGGAAAGCGAATGGTGGCCAGACTAGAGAAGGGAGCTACATGAGGAGATGTGATGTTTCTAGTGATAATTCAAGAAAAATTACCAGCAAAAATTTCCTAATCAAAACTGCTTCCTTTCACTCTCTGCATGTTTAAATTGGAACCCCTTGTAAACTATTGGATAAGAATCAGTTTTTTTATGTTTCTTTAATGTTATTTATTTAGTGTGCTTCTTTGATGTTGTGGCCTCTAAACTCTAGCAAAATTTACAACTATCATGGTACTTAACACTCGTTCTGTCATGTACAATAAGCAAATGTAGTAAATGCCAAGCTTAATATATTGTTCTGCTGAACGTCCTTATATTCTGTGGAATTGAGCATATTTTAATTGAATTTGTTATTTCTTGCAATTTCACTTGCTGTTTATGGTTATGATTTTGAAATTCTGCTTTCTGAAAATATGGATGCTTGATTTACATGTCCAATTCACATGTATTTCTTTCTTGGATGTAGCACATTTTTGGTTATTTTCTTGGGGATTTTGAAAGTATGATATCGGCTTGTTGGAATTGTGACATTTTAGTTATCACAAAATTATTGTATTTTGGATTGTAATCTAGTTACAATATTTTGGTTGAAATGTCTAACTATAAGATAATGTAAAGTTAGACTAAAATGTGTATTCTTGCAAGTCGGTATTTCAGTTTTTCATTTTAAAACCGGTAAGAACCTTGCATATCGACTAAGAACTTTCTAATCCGGTATGCTTTAAAGACGAACTCAACATAGGATCAAATGAACGAGGAGGATGTGAAACTTAATACATGGGAGGACGTCGATGTGGTATCGGTCGAAGAACGTTTGAGGATTAATACTTATCGAAATGATAAAAAGAAAACTAGATGAAAAAATAATTTCAAGTATTTTATCTTGATAATCTAATTTTCTCTTCAATTGCTTAGTAGTCAATTATAATTACAAAGTTTAGAGGGTGAATGATATCTTGCAACTCAAAAATAAATTGAAAATAAATTCAATCTTGATAGAATCAAGAATGTCTAAAAATATGACAAGTAAAGGAAATCATAATAAAAAGTAAAAATTGAAGTATATGAAGTAAGTTACATATATTTTTGACCGAATTGACGAGTGACGCCCCTCGTGGGGGTTCGGGGAAACGTCCACGAAAGGAATTTTGATTTTTATGTGTGTATGATATTGAATATTTTCTAATTTTTTGAGTTAAATTTTTAATAAATGAAATTGTATTTATAATTTGTGTAAAATGTAAATAAATAGAATTTATGAAAGTAGGAAAAAAGAATATTTTTAATGGTCATATTTAAAAAATAAAAATAAAAATAAAAATTGGAGCATTGCTCCGTGCGTTACGGAGCAATGCTCCAATTTTTTTTTCCATATTAATCCATTGATAATTGATTTGTTATCTTGTACCAACTAAATTTAAAAAGTTTAGAATTTCAGATTTAAGTTTTATTAAATTTTTCATATTAATCCATCTATAGTTTATTTTTTCATATCCAGATTTTTATGTATAAAAATAATGAAACCCTTCCTTCCAGAAATTTCCCACTCTCCCCGCCAATCGCTTCCCTCCCAAAAGATTATCAATTCCCAATTCGTCCAAAAATTTCCCACTCCCCTGCCGTCAATCACTTTCTAAATCCCTCCAAAATTTCTTCTTTTCCTTTCCAAATCTTTCAAAAATTTCAATCCCTTCCCGCCATTTTCCCCCAAATATCTCATTCTTTTCCTCGTATAATACAATCCCACTCATTATTGAAGGCAAATATTTACAACTTTTTCTCACCATTCTTTCTCAAAACTGAAATTGAAGATACCTACTCAAGTAAGATGGAGTTCCATGCCTAGAGTTCCCAGGTTGTAAGATGAGGAGGACAATGACTTGATCGAGACTGGTTTGGTGAGAATTGATATATCTATTTCTTCAGACAATGATTGAACTGATGGTAGGAGAAGAGGTCCTAGCTACGGTACTAATGGCCATGCAGACGAATCTAGAAGAACTCCTTTAACTGTGGGAGGCAATAGGTATCTATGTGAACTTTTTTTATTTTTTTGTATCAATGCAAAATGGTGTTATTGGAAAATAGAATGCTAATGATTGTTGTTCACGTTAAAAAAATCAGCAGATTACATCTTGAAGAATGTAAATATGTTATTTTCTTTAATTTTCTTACTATCAGCTCTAATTCCCTCCTATCTGCTTTAAGTTCTGTGCATCTATTTTCCTATTTGCAGATTTATTACTCTATCGACATCATGTGTTGTAAGTGCCAATTTGAAATCTTATTTAGGTGGACCTTATCCTACATATAGTTTGGTGCCAGTTGACATAAAAAATTGTTGTGGGAAAGATTTCAGGTATTATAAATTTCTATAAGTAAATTATTGTCCTTATACCTATGTTGTTTCATACTAATGTTTGGTACTTACATTAGCAACAATACTCATGTCCAAAAAATAAGGAGAAGGCATGGAATACTGGCTCAATTAATCGGTTGTGAAATATTTTTTGTTTGGCTCGAAAGGATGCTAAGGAAAATAGTGGGTCTGAAAATATAGATAATTGGAAGGGATATGGACCACCGTGGTTAAGTGCAGAGCATTGGAATGAGATAATTGAGAAACAGTGGAACAATGAAGGATGGAAGAAGACGTCTAAATCTGGCCGTGACAATCGACTTATTATAAAGTCGGGAACCATTACTAAGCACACTGCTGGTTCAATAACAATTGCTGCCAACAAGTTGAGGCTGGCAATGTTTAATTTTTAGAAATCAATTTCATAAATGGTTGACATGTTGTGAGTTATCTTGTTCTATCTGTTAGAAGAGCTTTTGGTCTATCCATTTATAACTATTTGCTTGTGGTGATGACTATGTCTAAATCTACTCTGTCTGACTCGAAGAAACTTACTCACAAAAGAATGTTGAGGGTCAGTGGTGAGACAAATGCCCCAATTAGTTTAAGAACTTTTCTTGCTATTATTTGTTCAATTGTGTACACTTGCTTTTATCACTTTCATTGTGTTGCAGGATGCACTTTGTGACGTGGAGCCCTGATGCAACTAGCATATTTTCTGGGACTAGGATATGGCCTGACCAGCATGTGATTTGTGTGCAAACTTCATTGCATCTGACTGCTAAATTCTAATGAATGTTGCAATGTAACATATAGTCCAAGAAAATTTGTATTTGATTGGATTAGTTGTTTTATATATTTTAGCATGTTTGCTCTCAAGTTTATAAGATACTGGAATGCTAAATTGACTAGTATGCATGAGATGATGTTTCAATTTGGGAAGAGTATGACAATCAATAATCTTTTTAAACTAAATATTGATTTAATTGTTTGTCTTCAGCATGAGAAATTAGGTAAGCCACCAATTGCATCAAAATTGTTCGAACGTATACATCGGCGAAACAAGGGAGAAGGAGACTTTGTAGATAATAAGTCACGAATTGTCTATGTAAGTAGAAATAAATTAAATTTTATTTATATAATGTATATAGTTATTGATTGAGACTTACATTTGTTTTGCAGGAAACGTATGACAATGCAATTAATGAAAAATATGGTTCAAATGCTTCCTCACATCCTGAAATTGACATTGAAGCTTGGTGTGAAGCAAGTCAAGGTCCTTGTAAGAGTGGTCGCTTGTATGGGCTTGGTCTTCATCGTCCTATTTTGCACAAAGTTGGCATCTCTAATCCATATGATGGAGTACATGCTGATTTTATCATTTTGCAAGAGGAATTTCGTGGTGCTTGCGAAAAGATAGATCAATTTACAAGGAAAAATGATGAATTAATTCAAAAGATGGAAGATGGCAGGCTTGAAGAAAAGAGGAAGCAGATTGAGTTCAAACAAACCATATTTCAGATGTTGGAAGAAAGGAATGGGTTACGAGATTAGTCTTTCAAGTGCAATGATCGTTAATGGTTGGAAATAGTAAATGTTTATTTTGCTTATAAAAAAGTTACCTTTGAAAGTGTAGGTGTTTTTGAATTTGGTGTCACGAGGGATATGATCTAATTTCAACAAGTTAGTATTGTTTTTTGAAATGAAAGCAAAATGAATGTGAATATGTGTATTTTGAATGTTGATATTATGGAATGAAAATGTTTGCAATTATGTATTCGTTTATTTATTGGCATATTTTATCTTTTTTAATAAGTTTAATTCAGAATAAAAATATATAAATAAAAAATATTTAGTGCATTTTTTTAATTGTAATCTAAATTTTCGACGAATTTATTCTTGTTGAAAATTTGTGTAAAAAACTTGAAATAGATGTAACAACGAAATATATGTTCTTATTTAGAAACGAATAGTTCCGTAGAAAAATTGTTGGCGCATAGCGACACAAATAAAAACGAAAGATCAGTAGCTATTTAGGAGCAAATAAGCCATTGTAATTTTTGTTGCTAAAATTATTTAGGAAAGACGTAGGTAATACCAACAGATTAGCAACAAAGAAATTCATCAGTAATTAGCGACGTCAGCATTCGTTGTTAAAATACCAACAAAATTTTTTGTCACTAATTTACCGATGATCAAGGAAATCCGTCGGTAAATTAGCCACGGGGTATCACCATCCGATTACCAACAGATTGATTTGTTGACCTATGGTTGATTCCATTCTTAATGTTTTGATCATAACAAACAAAATCAATATTTTGATTGAAATATGTGTATACAACTTGCATCTCTTATCAATTTGTTCAATTTGTATATTGCAAATCATCATGTTTGTCATAATCAAAAAGCAAGAAATTGTTGACCTATGGTTGAGTCTCGTTTTGATTATCACAAACAAATTGTGTTTATTTCTAACAAATTGATTTCGAGCGTCTATAGTGATTATTGCACAAGAATAAAATCGAAGACACGAAGTTTGATACCTAGTTATTTGCATACAACGCTCGATGTGGAAACAAATTTGATCAAACGAGGCTATGAAGAATCATATTGAATAAACTCGCAAAAAGACGCCTTGACAAGAATCGAGACAAAATTACGATCAAGCATGTACGTGAAGATATTCAAAATAAAGTACTTAGAATTTTATATATAAAGGTAAAGTATTTCAATACTTGGCAATGAATCGTGACGAGTTCAAGTTTTTGTTTTTACAAATCGAGAAATTACGACAAAAATGTTTTACTTAAATAATATGTTTTTCAAATGTAAAAATCGAAACAAGCATTTTTTTAAATATGACAAATACCTTGAAAATATTTTTTAAACATCCATCGAATACCTACATTTGACAAAAATTAGAAACGAGGGCGTTCGAGCCAAAATTGGTGTATCGGACGTCCGATACTGTAAATTTTGGCTCCAATGATCATTTTTCCAGCGTTCTATTTTTCTGACAAAAAGTAACGGATATGTGACCGTTCGGTATTTACCGGACGTCCGGTACGGTAGACATTTTGACAGTTTTTCACCTATAAATACCAATTCTCTTGGCATTCAATTTGCACAACTTTAGAGAGAAAATTGAGAGAGTTATTTATTGAAAACCTTTGAGCTTAATTGATTTTTATATTCAATCTCATTTACAAAGAATTTCTTGATTGATCCAAACTAGTTTTATTCACTTTATCAAGAATTCAATCTTGCAAAGAAACTTTTCAATCTCATCTATTTTCAAACTCTTGATAAAAGTTTTCTTTGACAACACTTATATTGAAGTGTAAATCTCTCATCATACTTAACTTGTGTTATTTTGTTAAGAGAGATCATTATTTGAAAACTTTGATAACAATATAAACTATTTCATCATCTATCTTTTATTAAAGTTTACAACATCAACACTTGAGTTTATTCATTTGCTATCTATTGAAGTGTTTGCATCTTCTCTTCTTGTACTCAACTTTGATTTTATCATTCAATAAGAAGAGAAAATTTGAATTGTAAAATTCATTTAAATTGTGGGTCGGTTGTAGTCCCTTAAAGATCAATATTGTATAAGGTTTAGTGTGCCTTGTTGTAAGTCACCGTATGGGTCATATTGAGGTCCCGTAAAGCTTGGTAGTGTGGGTCATATCGAGGTCCCGTAAAGCTCGGTAGTGTGAGTTGAGTTGAGGTCCCGAAAAGCTCAACAGTGTAAATGATCGGTACTCCTTTTTGTAAGTTACCACTTTAATACAAATTGACATTGCTCATGACAGAGAGGTTAGTAACGGGGACGTAGATTATTGCATTAGATCGAACCCCATTAAATCGATTTGTTATCTTTACATTATTGCACTTTACTTTAAATTGCTATTTACATTGAGCAATATCATACTTGAATTAAGATAACATATTTGCATATTTACTTATTGTTTTATACTGCAATTATATATTGTGTGTTGAATTATTTTTAGACTAAGTGTCGAAAAAGTTTTTGAAAATCAATTCACCCCCTTCTTGGTTAGTTATTCTTAGACTAACATGATTTCGTCGATAAACATTGTTAGCAACGGAAATCAAGCCATTAGAGACGAAATAATCCGTTTCTAAAGCCACATTTTCTTGTAGTGATGGTGGTGGCGGCGCAATGATGTTGGTGGCTCTGGTGGTGTGTTGCGTTGTGGGGCTTTGTTGGTACTGGTGGCAGTGCGTTTGTATAGGGTTAGGTTGTGTTGATGGTGGTATGTTTGTGTTGGCTTGTGTCTTAGGTGGCGGCGACAACGACGGTATTTTACATGATTTGGCACTAGTTTTTGTTGGTGGCATGGTGGTGGTGGATTTGGCATTGGAGGTGGATTGTGTGGGATCGACGGTGGATCTGGTTGGGTAAATCTGACGCTAGCATTGTTGGATCTGTTGGTGCTAGTGATTTTGTTAGACTTGGTGGTGGCATCAATTTTTGTTTATACAGGCGATGATGGCAGTGCTCGGCGGCAGATTTGAGGATTTCTTTTTGTGGGGATGTGGTTGTAGAGTGGTAAAGGTGGTGGTGATGTTGATTGCAGTGTTTGAGATGATGGTTTTTATGTTAGGAGGAAGTGGTGGTGGTTTTGTCGGCAATGGTTTTGGGCGGCGATGCGGTTGGTGGCAGTGGTGAGGTGGTGGTCACAAGTGTTGATGGTGGTCACAAATAATTTTATTGATTGTGACCAACAAATTGAACAATATGTGACCAATAAAATAGATAAATTGTAACCTAAAAATTTGTTAATTTGTGAACAATAATTTGATAATTTGTAATTTAAACATAATTTGTGGTCAATAAATTTGATATTTTGTGATTATAAAATAAGTCGCGACTTATAAAATTTGTGATTTGTAAACAAGGAATAATATGCGATCTATTAATTTGATAAATTTGTGATCGTGAAATAATTTATGACCGTGAAATTATTTGTAACCAATTAATTCAATAATCTGTGACTAAATTGTATAGAATTGTGATCTTATATTTAATTTAGAAAATACATATTTAATTAATTATTTCAAAAATAAATTTTAATAAATATATGATTTTTGAAGTTTTAAACCTTTTATCTTAGTTTTAAAATGAGTTATAGTTAAACTCTAAGTTATGAATTTTTCTCATACATAAATACAAGCATATATTGTTCTTCAAGAATGTTTAAATGAAAGTTGAGTGGTCTTTATGTATGATCTGAAAAGGAGGTATTCATAGATACCAACCAAACTAGCTAGTCGGTCAAGTCTCGTGTTCCTTCGACTTGACTCATAATAACAAGTCTTTCCGTGTGAATTAGCAATCACTTCTATGCTCACTCTGCTTTTTGAACGGTAGAAGGGTTGAGGGTAATCTCTTTTTTAGATTAGTGATACCTGAGTCTCAACATTCCTTGGCTGTTGAACGGTTCTATCCATTTGACTATAAGTGCACCAAAAAAGACATTTTGAAAAACTATGACAAGTGCTACTAAGTTGAAATGTTTGGTAAGTGTGAGTGAGAATTTTCCTCGTAGGAATGATAAGGACAATTAAACTTCAACGAATCTATTCATAATTAAGAACATTTTTAATCAACAAAGTGTATCCATTCCTTTAACCCATAATCTTGGGCTTTTTCCTTTATTTTGTTTGAACTTATGGTGGTGATCATAACCATAATCATTGTTAATCATCTTAGAGAACCTTCTTTTAGCCGCGTAGGTAGATTATACATTTCGATAATTTTGATGTAGTCAACATGGAATCTAGGTATAAATATTTAGTGGTTGTTGTTGAGTCTCTCCTTGTAAGAATTTAAACTTTTTAGATGAAGGCGTTACATAACTGATAAAGATTAACGATTCAAGTCTCACTGCACTCGATTTTTTGACAAAATAATGTATCGAGCTTGTATACAAAGATTGTTGAAGATATATTAAAAACCCTATTGGCTATTAGTCAATTTTTTTTTTAAATGTTGTCTCACTTTGGTCATCTTTCTTTTTTGCTCTAACGTAGTTACTAAACTTTCATTTTTGTTTCAGTTTAAACTCTTCATATAACTTTGTTTTTCTCAATGTTAACGTAATTGTTTGTAAATGACAATGTGGCTAATGCATCTATTTTGCAGCCTAGATTGTCAAAACTTTGATTCTTTTATTAAAATCGTGCTTTATAATTGCACAAATCTTTCAAAAGAATAAGCATTTTTAAGATTGAAACTAATGTATTAACCAGTTTTACAAGTCACCTTATCATTTATGTCATAGAAGTTGTCAATTCGATTACTTTCGAAAGACAAAATTAGATAGAATATCTAAATTGAAACGAATACAAAATTTCGAAAACTATAGTATGCTACATAGTGATAATCAATTTGGACCCTATTTTTGCAGTATATATGAAACTTCTTTTGTATATGAAAAATGAAAGATAATAAAATTTCATGGCTTTTGATTATTCCCAAATCAAGTAAGATTTGGTGTCATCATTTGCTATGACGGCGTTGAATATATTTGAGACACTTTAGGGGGTATATGAATTTTTAACATGTGCATCTTTGTTCTTTTTATCATGCTAGCAATCATGTTGAGTCAATTATCCCTTTATTACAACAAAGTGACTGTACGTTACACTCTCGTGTTGTAATACTCGATTCTTGAATGCTTGCACATTAAGAGTTACCAATATTCGATGTTCTTGAAACGTTAATGAGTGAGATTAATTTATAATTAATATGTTAGTATTTGAGAATTGTGGTAGATAAATTAGAAAACTTATATTTGATCTATGCTGAATAATTCAATACATTGTATAGTACTGAATTTTTCGTAGGTTTAAAGAGAGATTTATAATTGGAAGCGCAAAACGATCATTTTACGATGCGTTCAACTCCAATTACTTATACGGGATAGAGATCACACTTTGATACGAGAATTTGACTTTCTGCAACTGGATTGTAGTAAGTTTCAAAGGTTGGGTTTGTTTGCTCATTAAAGAGGCACGTGAGTTGAAATGCTTGCTTGAGTTTCGCTACCTTGATTGAAAGGTATTTTTACCTTGTTTACAATTTCAATACATAAATTGGAAACATTTCATTTTGACTGTGGGAGCTATTAGTATAATCGTTCGAGTTGTTACATACAGTGTTATAGAATGCAATCTCAAGGGCTTTTAGTGGCATGCACCAAATTTAATTGACTATAATCCGGTAAGTCAACACTCCAGAGTTCATTGAGCCTAAGTTTGAATCATTTCGAAATTATATTATATAGATTGAATTAGGTCTCATTGTTGATTTTTAATTAAAAGAGGTATAAAAATATATAGAATATATACATGTTCAAGTGCCACATAAACGAACAAGATTAAGTTGATGGTATCAAGAGATAGGGGACGAGATGCAACCCAATGGGTATTAATAACCCCCATGGGCATGAACCACCACAAGAGCACTATTCATATGTGTGGCTCAAAAATCGAGAGACACATAAAGAACAAAAATTTTGGCTCGATTTTTCTTCTTTCGTTGTCTTGTGCTTCTTTTTAAGAACTTGAGTTCGACGTTCACAATATATTCGTTCTTTTGGAGAACACTAAAGACGCGAGGGTTTGAAACAACAATGTCGTCCACAAATAGAAGCTTAGTAAGAAAAAGCGCATAAAAAGTATAACAAGTTTCTTGTATTATTTCTTACATTGTACATTTTTCTGTGTAACAATTAACTCTTGTAGGTACGTATTTTTGAGAAATAGTAAGCTCTTGTTTGATTCCTATTATTTTTAAAATAAATTTTTCTATGATCTCATTTTCAATCACAATCACACATTCTTCAATAAAATAACGTTAAACGAGTTTTTCCTTATTTTTCAACTACACATTCTTTAACAATCTATTATTCCAAAATGCATTTTTAAGAGAAAAAGTTGTACTCAAACAAGCTATAAAAGAATCAATCAAGAAAAAGGAACCTCCTCTATCGTCATTTGATTCTATTTACATTTAAAATAAACAAAGTTAACAAGAATAATTAGGGCAAAAGTTTTTGAGGCCTTCAATTAATTATGGTCTTCAATGTTTGCCCTTTATTTCCTTAAATTTCATCGCATAAGCTTTTAACCTAGGATGCTGAAAACTTCTACAATGCTAGCATTTCCTTTTCAAGAATAGGAATTCTTCGAAACTCTCCGAAACTTTTTGAAAACTCAAACAAAATTTCACTATTTTCTAGCCTTCAAGACTAGTATTTGGATTAGAACTCTTGCTTTTCTGCACTTTGTTTAACTCGTTATGCGTATAGATTTGCTCTTTAATTTTTTATTTGTTTGTGTGTGTGTGTGAGAGAGAGAGAGACAGAGAGAGAGAGAGAGAGTAAGTTGATGTTGAAAAACATCCAAACCTAAAGAAAACAAATCCTAGATATATCCAAAATTCAAAAAGGAACATGAGAATTTATGGTGGGGGGGAATTAAAGGGGCCACCTCATAAATTTTCCCTCTGTTCTTTGCTTCTTTTCCACGTTTTGCAGAGAAGAAGATTGATGTGTTTCAAGGATTCTGATTTTGCATTATTGTTCAGTAATAATCCAACAAAAATTCAATAAACCCCCTATCCTACCCTACCCGACCCGGCCCCAGCTCTGCCATACCACTCCCATCGAATAGTATTCGAATAGACACTAAGCTAAAATTTTATTTATCATACTACACATACTTATATGGATGATATTACACTGTAATTTGTTACCTTATGGTCATCGGGTGAATGAAGCCTGATAACTTTAAAGTACATAGAATTGGGCTCTATAATTATCTGCCCTAAACTATTTGTAATTATGTCACTGGGTAAATTTTCAAGTAGATAGAAAAGAAAATAGAAGTTGAAAAACTAAAGACAGTTTGCAGTGTTTGTTCAATTCTAGATTTCTAATGTTCACATTAGGATTTTCAAGTATGTCTATATGACTACATGTGTGTCTGTACTGAATTGAAATTTGTTGTCCAATTTAACTATTCCTTTTAATTATTTCGGGACTTCAACTACTCGTCACATCAATTTAGAAAAGTCAATACTACAACATCATTTCAAAAGTGATGTCCCTTCTCTCCAATTACTTCATAATTGGAGCCTTTACCCTTTAGTTTCTTCTCGCAACAAATTTCACAATGAACAATTTCTGAATATTAGTTCAGAATTGGGGCCTTCGATACTCTGGAGCAATGAAGTTTTAATTCTAGCGACAAAGTAATCCATCTTTAATCGTAATTTTTTACGGTGTGTATGGTGTACTTCAAATTTAGCATTTAGCTCAACAATAAAGGGCTGATTTCTTGGCACGCTAACCGCACTATTTGCTTTACTTTGGACCAGTTTGGCATTGTTTTTGGAAAATCAAAAGCTGAAATCATTCACATAATTTTTTGAAAGTGCTTTATATGGTTAAAGAGCTTCTAAATGAAGTTGATTTGAAGTAACGTTTTTAATATGCTTTTCTACGAAAAGCAAAAACAAAGCACTATCAAACAAGCCCTTGAAGAAGTAACTTCTTTTCATCTTTTGATTTTCTCTCCAAATACAACATTTAATGCTGTGAAAAAAGTTTATTTTAAGCAGACGTAAGCTTCCCCGCTTAGCAAAATCAATTAAGTTATTTATACATTTAGTTTGACACCCTTGTTGACATATGTGTGATATGGCAAGATTGTAATAATTGGATTAAATGTATGAGATGCAAAATATGATGTGAGATCGTGTCAAGTGTAAATTCGATAAGTTAAGATGTAAACCAAAACCTACATGTAGCGAGATTCTAGCGAAATTTCGGTCATTGGGGGGTACCATGCATGTGCACTATTATCAGCTTTTGATCACTTTTTTCAAGCCCTCTACTGTTGAAAAGCTAATTAATGATGGATGCATATTTTTTGCTTTGTGTACAAATGAATGCTCCAAATTTTCTTGATCAGATTCAGATTTTCATCCACTAAAAATCAGAATCCCATCAAATGAAGAATCAAGGCGATTCTTGGTGATCTCGAGGAAAACCCATGAAAGTAGGATATGATATAGATGGAACTGCAGAGAGACTGACATACATTTTTGGAAGAAACAGAAATGGCAGAGGCTAATGTTTCATTGTAGAAGCTTTTTACTGTTTGATATGAGCACCCGTGTGGATTCTGGGACACAAAATGAATCATACAAATCTCTCTATTGTACACAAGATTCAAACCCTAAACCTAATAAACTGCAGGTTTTCTTTCCAAATAACAACTTGTAGGACTTTTTTTTTTTTTTGGGGAGGGGGGTGGTGGTTCTACTGTTTTTCTTAGCAGTGCTGGTATTAAAAAGCTGAAATTCTCTACACGGAAGCCCAACGTCTTTATTAATATCTGGATCCAATGTAAGATAAAACTATTTCTTACTGTTCGCAAGTGTCGGTTTATACACAGGATAAGAGATATAAACATTACAAAAGAGGGCAAGATTCAAATTTGATGTACACATATATAGATGAGTTAACTGTCAGTGCCGACCTATTTGGGACGTTAGTATGCGTCGACATTTTTGAAAAGAAATTTGACATGAAGCAGACATTTAAGCTTAAAATCAACTTATTTTCTGATCTTTTGAATTTTATTATGTAACTATAAAAACCCTTATGATAATTAGAAAAATTAAGAAAGATCAGTTTTTTCACAGTTGTTTTTGAGAAACGTCCAAGTGTACCTACAGATGAATATTTTAACAATGCCCTTTTCAGAAACCAAAGGCTATAGAATTAGAAATTACCCAAACCAAAAATAAAGAAAGTGGTCCTTAAGAACAAAACAGACTAATCTAGGAATTAAGAATAAGTGTAGCTCAATGACGGAATAACAGTAGACTTAATTTTACTATATAATCACTTTTTTTTTTTCCCTTAAAACAGTTAATAATTACTTCACACAAGTTTATTCTTAATGATGAACAATCCCCAGAATAAATAACATGAACAACATTCTTATCAGGTCTACTACTTGTAGACTAATTAAACAAGACTCATAATCTTTGTCTAATTATTAAAAACCACCCAAATAATGTTCTTTTGAGGATAATAGGACTCAGTCTAGCTAGAAGAATGCATGTGAGGCTAGCTAGAGACCTTGACAGATTTAAGATGAAAATGCATATAATTCCTCTAGGGGAGGGACATAAACCCTAGATTTATAGATGATGTAGCCTTAAATATTTCCATCTGCCCCTCCTCCATGTATATTACCAGAAGGGTTGTGACCATTCCATGGAGGAAGATATGGAAAGTGGAAGTTTTGGGGTGTTGGATAAAAGTTGCCACCACTTTCATTGCCCATCCTTGCCGGCCTCTGGCGGGGTGCCGCCATGGAATGAAATGAATTAATTACTCGAGTGGAGGGTAATCCAGTCGGAATCTCATTGCACGTGAAGCGAATTAAGTCTGCATTAGCTGCATCAAGTTCCTTTTGAAGGCGCTCGACTTGTCTTTGGAGGAAGGTGATGGCACCAACGCAGCCGTAGACTGGATCCCGGACTCGGGCTTCGGCTTCATAGGCGAGAGAGTTCACTGCATCTTCCCTCTGCTGAGGGAGAAGCTCATTGAGGAGCTTGGTAACGTTGCTCGCACCGAAAATCTTGTGCACGTTTGCAAATTTTTGTGGCTCCTCTGGTGGGAAGTATGGTGCAAAAATGCAACCTGGCATGCATTTTCTCCTCAAGAATTTGCAGGCTGCACAGGGAGAGTTGTATGAACTGGATGAAGCCATTTTTCACTGCATCATCAAGAAATAACAAGTAAACCCATTTTTCTCTGACTTAACTCATTTAGATTGCATTAAAATCCATTAAATATTTTTCTTCCTGTTTCAGAACAAATTACTCTGTGTTTCTGTCACTGTGGTAATAACAAAACTTTGCAGGTTGTGTAAATATTCCTCAGACAGATTGGAATGGAAGATAATAAGTCCAGTTGCATATCTCTCTCCCTCCCTTCGCTACAAGAAGTTTTACTTTCAACACACAAAAATTGTTTCATTGTAAAAAATCATTTTGAGTTATTTCGTCAAACAAGGATCGCTGAGAATTTGAAGAAAAAAGTTCGTTAAAAGCTAAATTTCTTGTAGTACTGTAGTATCTCTCTCCATACGAGTTCGAGCACCAGTGCTTGCTTAGTTATGGGCAAGAATTGATTCTCAAGACCAAGAATTTTTTCTTCCTTTTCTTTTTGTTTGTTTCCTTACACTAATATCAAAGGGATTACCAATGTTTCGCATGTATTTTCTCTTCTGCAAATCAGAAATTCTAAATTTATGAGTATTCCACAAACAGAAAGAAAACAAAATCCTCCAAGTATGCTCAAACTTTATTAAAAATTGAGTGTTACACAACTTTCTTTTCTTTTCTTCTTATAATAATCATTTTGAAACTGAAAATTTTGTTGTAGTTAATATTCAACAGTTCCATAAAGTTCTTGCATATTTCTGATAATTTGTTTGTTAAATATGGATCTAATTACAAAAGGTTGATCAATGTACAAGCAAGAAAACCCTAGATCATGCTCTGAAACTTACAAAAAGCTATTTATTTTTGTATTTAACTTTTCAAAACAAACATATGACTAAAACAAAGTGAACTAATCTAAGAAAAGCTATAAAGGATTTCAAGAATTTACCTGTATGGTCTAGTTTCATTGATCAGAAGAAGAAAAAAGTTCATAAAACTACCTTTTTATCCTTGTGGGATTTCTTCCAAGAAACTGTTCTTAGTTTCTTCAAACAGCACACTGCACAGATTTATTGCTACAAGTCCTCAATTGGGAAACCCTAATTGGAGGGGGAAATTTTTAAGTGTGTGCCTGCAGATTCAATAGAAAAAGGTAAAATAGAATGGGATGGATGGGGGCAAAGAACATTTTAGTGGATGGAGAAGGAATGCATAATGAAGACAAAAGACAAAGGTAATAAATGAGAGGTACACTATAAAAGATGACTATGACACTGCATCTAATAATTTTATTATAGCTGTGGGGATAAGTCACTAGTTTTATTGCCTTACCAACCTATTGCTCTTTGTCTCTTTAATTCTCATGCACACAGAGACAACAGAAAAATCTCATCATGGTTTTTCTATTATATTTTTTTTCAATTCTTCAGTAGCATAGTACATATAGCCAACTCATCTTTCTGTATCTTTTTGTCACTGCCCTTTTCTGACCATTGTAGGAAGTACTTGAGAGCTATTGTTAGGTTGGAGGTCAAGAACACAACTCATGTGAACATTAATTGAAGTGAAATGGTGCGGGAACGATAAAAAAAAAGGGCTTGTGCAGTAATTTAAGCGGAGTAGATTGATGAGAATATCCACTTTTACATTAGGCATTAAAGTCAAACGAGATCATAGGTAGAAGCAAAGGTAACTGAGATATATAACTTCTTGAACAGACTGAGTAGAATCTATTCATCCTTCCTTCATCAGAGACCTAAAAAATTGGAGAATATCAAAGCATAGGGATACAATATTCTCATTCCAAGAAATTTTTTTTGTTCTTAGTGTATAAATAAGTCAGCACAGTTCATATACTAGAAGGTGCATAATTTTATTTGCTTGGTCAAAAGAAGTGGGCAGGTGCAAGGATGAATATATTCTGCTATCACTAATGGAAGAAAATGCACAATACTGTGGTAATTTTAAGACATTTTAATTATAAATTTTGTTACACTTTATAGGATATGGAATATGTACATTATCTTCAGATACTTACATGATTTGCAGGTTAATTAATGATGCTCGAAAGAGTATTTGTTGAAAATAGAACTATATGGTTTGCTATTCATTTTGGGTGGATCATTTCTACCTTGCTTGAAATAGGGTTCCTCAATTTCTCAATACCTTGTGTCCTTTTCAAAGAAAAGAGAAATATGCACACTACATTTTTTTTAGTAGAAACACCGTCTAGCCGGAATTTATAGATCATCTCGGGTGTTTGGATTGCCCAGCCCTATTTGTTGATAAAGAATTGGTATACACGGGTGGGGCATCGACGTTGTCCACAAAGTTATAACTAGAGGTGAAGAAGCAAGTTTTGAATAGACCAATCTTAATCAAAGTATTTTAAAATTAATTATTGGAGAACCCCATGATGCATCCCAGAAAATGTTTCTTTTTAAGTGTTTCCTAGGACATGGTTACAATTGTTAGTTGGTCCATGAAGCAAAGAAAATTAATTAGTGAACTACAATATTATTCTTCTGAACATTATTAATTCCATTAATTTGCTAAATAAAGTTTAAAAAAATCTTAGACTACTGATATGACAGATATTATTAGGTCTTAATTAACCTAAAGTCAGAACAATTAAGAATTAAAGAAACATAGTGATAATTGATAAGGTAAATCAATATTAAGCCCATGTTTGGTCCAATTCTATTTAAAAAAAAAAATCATTTTTAATTATATATTTTATGAAATTCACAATTTTATCGACTTTTCAACCCATACATTTTATCATTTTTTTTTTTTTTATCAAACCCTATTAAGAAACTAAATTTTAACAAAACCAAACAGAGCTACAGGTAACGGTGCTTATATTTTTCATACTCAGTGCCAATTATGGATAAAGAAAGTGAGTTGTGTAGTTTGATAACAGTCATAAAACCTTATTAATTAAATCTTATAACATGAACTTGCATATACAAATTTTCATTATAATGAATCAAATAGAGTGACGAAAGATTTTTTATGTCAATCTCAAAATTATTGGATATATACTAAACTTTGACCCAGTTTAGTGGGGATTACATTACAACAAAAACAATCTTTTGCAACGTTCAAAAAACGCTGTCGAAGACTTTTTGCAATGTTTGGACGTATATTGTAAATCTCAATATTATCGTAAAGTAGAAGCATACGACAACGTTTTTTGAATATTGCTAATAACCTTTTGTAATGTTTTTAAAATGTTGCTCATAACATTTTGCAACGTTTTTTAAATGTTACTAATAACATTTTGCAATATTTTTTAAATGTTGCTAATAATTTTTTTGAAACGTTTTTCAAGTGTTACTAATAACTCTTTTTGTAACGTTTTTGACCGTTGCCGTATGTGTTTTTTTATACCCATTTATGTAAATTGATTGGCAAAATTAAAAATACTCATTTTGAACAAATTTTGAAATTGCATAAAAATTGATAATTTCATTACAAATTTTTTGAATCCATACACTTGAATATTAAAATATGATACAACACCAGATAAATAAAGAGAAGTTTCAAAATGAAATAAAATTACGAATAAAATCTTGGTACTGCTTAGGCATGAAGAACTTATTGCTACGCTTGCAACACCAAGCTTCTGGATAATACTCTAATTGTATACTCAATCCTGCCGTTCTTCATGCATTCTTCAATTTACTGGCCACACAATTCATGATTGCCAATGAAGCTGCAAGAGAAGCATTGAAACAATAAAATGCATTGTTCAAAACACAAGGGAAAAGAAATTACAAGATTAATAGAAAAAAGAGTAGCACGATGTCCTATATATACTTCTGCTAAAATGTTCCAAATCAGAGTGATGATAAAAGCAAATCATTAAGTTGATGGCATCAATAGATTAATAATATCAGCTCCTAATAAAGAATATTCAAAAACCCAATTTATAGCAAGATGTCGCGTAAATAAAAATTCATCGAAAATTTTGAAAATCATTAATCTCCCTCTATATTTTGAAAAGAACAGAGTTATAATGAACAGAAGAGAGGAGGAAATATTTGACAGATTTGAGTTTTACTTGAGAGTGAGAAGTCATCAATTTCCTCAAAAAATAAGGCATTTTCATACAAATGGCCCAATCACTTATTCTATTCTAGTTGAGTTTTGAAGCTTGTCAGCATAAACCAAAATTGAATATAATTATGGAAATTATTTTTTGGAAAACTCCTGACAGATACAAACAACAGAAAGTACAAATATTTGGACTTAGGGAACTTTTTTAGTCAATAAGTTCAACAATGGATATTAAGAAATCCTATCTTGCAGATATTGGCACACATTATTAAATAACACTCCAATCGCTACCGACTAAAATTAACTAATTAACGAATAAAGGTTAAGGTATGTAATCAAATTCCACATGCACATTTTGTGCAACAAAATCCTGAAAGTTAAAAATAAATCACAATCAAGCAGTAATAGTTTCACTTGAAAGCAACTGACTAAATGAATCATCAAATCTTAAAATTGACTCAGATTCAGATCTTTAATTTGAACACAACCATTAACATTGAGGATGTCACGGTATATGAGCAGAATTTAGTGTATGAAGTCTTTATATAAGCACACAGAATATTGCACTGCAAATGTTTAAGATTAAGACCTTTCTACAAATAAATAGAACTATGCAAAGCACTGAAGTGTATGTGACTTCTCAACATTTCATTGAAAGGTATCAAAAATATGGTCATCGTGATTCAACTTGCCAATTAATATGGTCATCGTGATTTGTTAATTTTTTAATGAATAAATAGAGTTAGCAGCTCACTAATTATTGAGTCGTGTAAAAAGCAAGGCCTCTCCATACTCAATTCTGTCATCCAATGCATAGATAGATATAATTCGCACAAAGATGACACACAAGAAATTTAAATATAGAGCTGATTTTATATAAATACCTTTCCGAAATGGGAGCAGTACTGCCCTCATCCTTAGCTCCCAGACCCTTGTCGCTGCCGTGGCTACCACTATTATCATAAGGATCCATCTTTTCTCGACCTCTTCTCTCACTTCCTCTACCTTCTTTATCTCCTCACCCTCCAAGGATTTCGTTTTCTACACCTTACCAATAACTCTTTCGCCGCTCTCGTTGTCGTCATCATCATCATCATCGGGTCGTGGAGTAGCAGCAAGTCGAAGGCCTCTTCGCACTCTGCTACGCTGTTGAGGCATATCGATGATCACCCATCAATTACAAGTGCTTCCAAAATCCTCGTTGAATAAAGGGGATTAGGGTTTATAGTATAGCCACGATAGGACTCAATATTAGGCTTAGGTTTTTGGGCTTCTGCAATTTGAGCCCATATATTTGGGAAAAAAAAAGTTTTTGCAACACTTAACGAACGTTGCAAAAAATGAGATTTTTCGCAACATTTAGTGAACGTTGTAAAAGGTAAAACTTTTTGACAACATTTATTAAATGTTGTAAAACTTGAAACTTTTGGCAACAATTAGCAAACGTTGCAAAAAGTAATACTTTTAGCAACATTGAAGAAACGTTGCAAAAAGTGAGATTTTTAACAACATTGAAGAAACTTTTGCAACGTTTAATAAATGTTGCAAAAAGTAAAACTTTTAACAACATTGAAGAAACTTGGCAAAAATGTTATATATTGTGAATTTTAACAACATGCACTAAACGTTGCTATAGAACCAAATTTTGATAGCGTTCAAAAAATGTTACAAAAAATAAAACTTTTCGCAACTGTCAATAAACGTTGCAAAAGGCTACATTAGAAACATTCATTTATAAAATATTGTCAAATCTCAACTATGTTTATTAACTGTAACATTCACTTGTTAAAATGTTGCAATATAGTCCTTTAGCTACATTTAATAAATGAATGTTACCTACCCCTCGAGGTATATCCCAACTGGCAAAGGACGGGGCTCTTAGTTGCTGGCAGATCAGAGATCGCAGGTTCGATTCGTGGGGCTCTTGGAAGGCAGACTCTCTCCTGGAAGGCATGATTTATCCTGAACGACAGAAGTTCTCGTGGAAGACAAGGTGCAACATATGTTGACTCGCTCGGCACTTTGGCAGATCAGTGGAGTGGCTCTTGGACCTTGGCCAGTTTGGGGCACATTCTGCGGTTCACCTAGTCTGCATCTTGAGATGCCAGACGTAGACTCCAGGATTAGTTGCCGAAAGTGGACACCTGTGTATCAATAAATAATAATAAATAAATAAATGTTACATTTTGCGTGTTGCAAAAGATCATTTTTAGTGTAGTGTTAAAATCAATTTTTTAGTAAATTTTGATAGAAATTAATGAAATGTGTGGTTGGAAAGTTGTCGTTTACATAAAATATGTAATTAAAATTAATTATTGACTTCGATTTAGATTAAAATCTCGATTTTAATTTTTACCTAATAGTGGCTTAATTTATCATTATAGATGATGTTTATGTAAAGTGAAAGCTAGTCAAGTCAAGATCTTCCATTTAACTTCGATCTATATGGTTATAATTATAATATAAAGATTTTAAGGGAATAAAAATAGAAAATAGAAGCATTTTTACAAGATATGAGATATATTTTGCCTTTTTCATATGTACATCAGCTATGTTCAATCATTTTCAACCAAGATTACCCTAATCTAAATTAAATTCTTTTATAATCTTTTTTATAATGCTTCTGGAGGAAATTATATTTTAATTACATGTGGTAAAAAAATATAATTTTCTCGTCCATAGTGGTTATTTTTAGAGAGATTCTCTATACACCATCCATGGAATACAAGGATCCAAGTATGCAGGGGCGGACCCACATGGGGTCATGTGGGGTCAGATGACCCCACAAAAAAAAACAAAAATTTTTTTGAGTTTTTTTTTTAACCTAAACATTTTTGAAATCTCATTTTTGACCCCACGAGAAAATGGGTCTCGATCCGCCCCTGCAAGTATGTATAGATATATAAATAATTTCACATATAAATCCATGAATATATCATATATTATTGGTGACGGTATATTTATGATGCATGCGAATTTTCATTGAAGAATCAACTTTAGAGCATTTTTTATTTGTTAATCTATGATAAATTGGCATCTTTAACGGCATGTTGGGTAATGTTGATTAAATAGTTATATTGTGAACACTATTTTAATTGATACACTACATTTTAATTACAGTTAACAATGTTTGGTTATTGTAACAATTATTTTCTTGACTTTTTTTCGTCGAATTTTTATCTTCAACTTGTCATTAATTAGCATGTTTCTCAATTTATATTAAAATATTTTGTTTTCTTGCTTTGAAATGAGGAAAGAATATTTTTCACTTTTTATAATATGATGAAAAAATAAGTCGTTTTACGCCATTTCAACGGACTTTTGAATATAAGCTATTATCAAACACAAACTAAGGAATAGAAAGTTTGATGATAAAAATGACATGAAAAATCATTATGGACATAAGTATTATAATGAGCAAAGATTGAGAACCTTACATGCAATCAAAATGTGGTGTAAGAAATTAAAAAAAAAAAAAAAAAAGGTGTGAATATAACTACCATAAATAGTATTCAACAATGTTAAGAAACAAAAAAAAAAAAAGTTAAAATCTCGTTTGACATACTTTTTTGTTTTTATTGAATTAAAGGGTTAAATTTACTGGTGGCCACCCAACTTCATAATTTGTGTCACCATGGTCATCCAATTTAATTTTGTTTCACCATGGCCACTTAACTTTATATTTAATATCATTAATTTATCTATATAATGCAAAGTTACCGTTTTAACCTTTTTAATTAATGAAAATGGTAAAAAGAAGTTGAGCGATCATAGTTAAATGTTGTATGAAATTGGATGGTCATAGTGAAACGTTATATGAAATTGAATGATCTTGATGAAATAAAATCAAATTGAGTGTCCATGGTGACACTAAATATAAAGTTGAGAGGGCATGATGAAACAAAATCAAATTGGATAGCCATGATGACACCAATTATGAAGTTGGGTGGTTACCGGTGAATTTAACTCGTTAAATTAAACCACTATAGGTAATTTTATTAACAATGAATAGATATGGTACAGACTTTGAAGGGATTCAACCTGATTTCATGTTGAAGGTACAAAAAATTATAAGAAACCCGAAAAAATAAAAAAAAATAAAAATAAAAATTCATGTGATCTCCAATTACACTTTCATTCATTGAAGGAAAGGATCGAGAGAGAGGAGGGGATATGCAAGATGAAAATGAATATATTTTTTTAAGATGGAGATTTGATTTGATTTTCATAGAAAACAAAGTAGGTCGAGAGTGGCCTATGGTGCGTGCATCTTATGTCAAGCGAACACATTTTTTTTTTTTACTGAATTCATTTATCGCAATTTCTTTTTCTTTGTTTTTTGAACCTCAAATGACTTTTAAAAATATTGAATTACATTTGATTGGCAATTTGCCATTGTATTTCAAGTGTATTAACAATTAATTTGGCCAAACCCTATGAATCATTCAACGTTAATGGAATAATATCAATCCTAAATGGCGCTCTAGTTTATTTCTCCTTACCTAAAGGTTGACTTTTTCCAGCTTTTATCAACAGTATCTTCAAATAAATTGGAATTACAACGGACTTGATGGGATGGGTACGGGTCCATGACGGCCATTTCCATTTCTCGCTTTGTTAGGATTTTTCGAAAGGCAAGCTCGATATTCAAGATAACTTCATTTCTCATCCTATTTTCCCATTTATTCTTTTTTTTTTTTTTAAATTTTATAAATAACGGTCAAAAGTAAATTTTCAACGGAACTATGTTCCCCATTGCCGTCCTTGCTCCAATATCCAATAGGGCTAGGCAACACAAGACGAGGTGGAATAAGGACATTTTGCCAACCCTAGAAGTAAACATTTAAAAAGATAGTTTTAAGCATATCAAATAGATCACAAGTAACTAGATACTCAAATTAACCCAAGAACAAATTAGTATAGGGTCCATTAAAATTAAAAAACATTTAAGGATACCAACTTAACTTCTTGAACCCTCTTAGAGCATGTACTATAGCAATTAGTCTATTCAATAATCCTTTCCCTACCTGCCAAAAGGATTTCTAAAAAATCCCTAAATGTTAACCCTATTCTGTGCTCATCGAGCATGTTTTGCTAAGCTTAAAAAGTTAACTTATAAGCAAAAGAAGTTCTAGGATAATATTTTACTAGCGAGTTAAATTAAAGTAGGGGCGTGTTAAACATTGCTTAAAAAGAAGAAAAGAACTAGCTTTTCTGCGTTTTTGTCGACAATGCCCCGAAAGAAACTACTTCTTTTGCTCTTTAAGCAAAGCCACACATGCTTCAAAGTCACTTATTTTGACATGTTTGAAAACAAAAAGTATACTTTTTAAGCTTAGCATGCTCGTGAGCACCTATACGTACCACTTTCCTATACAGAAAGGAAGAGAGGAATAATTAGGTGAAGAATGCCTGGTGAATATATGTACAGCCTAAGGCACTGCAAAAAGTTGAAGCTATTCTGTAAAATGCATCTCTAGGAAACACCATAAATGACAACTTGTATCATTCCAATTAATTAACATTCCAAATGTCAATCAACCATTTAAAAATAGCTTATAAGCTAGTAGGCAAAATTTTATAAACTCAAAAGGCAGTCAAAGTGCAATAACATGCCTGCATGATAACTCTAGGTTCACTTTACTGAGGTACCTTCTTAGCTGGGATTGGGATTTTAAGTTCGGTGGACAAAACATAGCATCAAAGATTCCGATTCCTGTTTAGAAAGGTACCCTACTACAACTTATGATATCCAAGGGCTAAAGAGTTTTCTAGGGATCCCAATTTTTCGAACAGAAAAGGACTAATATTATTAGTTTCCATCTTCACAAAGAAAATTTTCCAATGCACAAGAACAAAATAAAAAATCTTCTAATTCCTGCTTAAGCAGAGTATTTACATGTTATTCTGTATAACAATTTTTATTTTACAAAGAGGTTGGAAAAGCCACGAGCATGCTGCTTGTGACTTGTAAACACTTAAAAGGAGCCATGTGCAAGGTTTGCAAGAAAATGCATTTGATTTTTATACATAAACAGATATTTTTTGAAGTGGACTCAGTGTACCAGCCGTGGGATGGGAGGAATCAACAGAGAAGTTCTTGTCCTCATCTTCATGAAATTTTCGACCACAAAAGAACAAAGAGGTGTGAAAAGAACCACATGCATGACATGATTTGATCATTCCCTGATGATGCTCTTGTTCAGCCTCCTCATGTTATTTTTCACCCCAGCCTTAGCGTTGATCAATGTCATTTGCTGTACAAACAAATAGAACAATCAACCAGAACTAGGTCATTTCAAACAAGATAATGTGTTCAAGGATTAATACAAATGATGAACTTGGACAAAATTTCTAAAACAAGTTAATTTTTTTGATAGCGGGGGCCAAAAGGGGCATGAACCTCTTACTTTGGGAAAACATAACAATAAGAACTGCTCATTTCAATTTTTGAGAACTTAACAAAATCCTACAGCATGAAAATCAACAGCTTAAAAAACCCCAAGTCTCCATATGATCAGAGTGTGATAAAGGGGAGGACTAGAAGGGCATAGAACCAGCTTAAAAGTAGAATACAGTGGAATAGATGCATCAAACAAACTGGTATTCCCTTCCCCTAAAGGTCTCACCACTAATCCTGGAGATTTTTGTTATTTTCCCTTGTGGTCCTTGAACTGAATGTCACACGAACGAGTTCATAAAATATATCCAAAACAAAATCCACTAAAATACTCAGTTATGGCCTCAGACTCCTCTTCTAGTTTTCTTCTCAAAAATACTTCCTATTGAACCTTATCAGGGTTTTTCATAATTTAGTCTGGGCTTCATATTCCCATTTTCTTCATCACTCCTTTATTCCCATCCTCCAATGACTCCAATGTCAAAATTTAAATTTTCATTTTTGAAGGTTTTGTTTGGTACTATAAGTAGTGACATTTTTAAAAGCAAAGGATTGCATAGCAGTATAGCATAAATCCTCTACATCACCATGGTACCTGTAATTTGCAATATTTTTATCTACAAATTGAATTATATGAACATCAAACTTTGCTGCATGTAGTCTATTGCCTCAAAGCACAATTCATGTGCACTGCATCTAGTAGTCAACAACAATTTAAGAAGAAAAACAGGTTGCCAATCAAAACTGCAGCTAATTCCTCATCTACTTTTCCAGCAATTAGTGTATATGATATTGGTAATCAGTTGAGGCTCAATTCAGATTCAGGGTGTGTACAGTTTATGGCATACCAGCTGGTTGAGAAAATCATCCTGGTATTTAGCTTCGAATTCAATCTCTTGAGTTACCTGCAATATTAAATAGGCAGATAACTTAGAGCTAAAAAATAGAAACAAAAGCTTAACACAGTAGGCAAATTATAGCACAGAACAGGATCCACTAGTACATGATGTGAACAAAAAAAAGTTTTTAAGTAAAACCAGGAGTTCCTAAGTGGGACGTCTATTAAACATCTGGGATACATAATCATAAAGTCACAATGTGCACCCACGATGTGCACCAAAGAGCAAAGAACTCTTGGGCTTAAGCACAAAATGCAAAGTGATGCAAGAACCACATCTATGTGAAGAACATATATCCAGATGTCAAAAATCAATATGTGATGATAATTCATCATTATTAAGAAGCATGACAGACTAGAGAGCATAGTTGTGAAATACTCCATTGGCAGTAAACTAGGAAATGCAACAGATCATCATCGATGATAATCAAGTCATTTACACTACTAGAAACTTATATGCAATCATCTTCACATGAAACATCAATACACTTCATGGATCATGGGTCATTCAGGATAAGTATAATAAACCGAAATGCCATTTTCACTAAATATTTTTTGTAGATTCAATGAGCATAATATGATTAAAGGATGCAAATGTCACAGATAACTTCTAAACATCTCTTCCAATTAGAGTATCAACGTCCAAAATTCAAATAACTCCTCCGAAATACTTGCTGCATTGGTCTTATGAACTCCAATTACTTAAATATGTTCGTATAGCTAAAAATAAAACCCAAGGTGTCAAAGGGTCAAATTTGATTACAAACCTGTTCAAATGATCTAATGAACCTAGTTACACATAATCATAGCAGCTACAACACAAACCTAAAATTCTTTGTTATGTAATATGATTATATTATGTGTGTATAATTTCAGAAAATAAACAGCAAAACATACATTTCTGAGTTGTCGAACTTGCTTACGTAGACCGGATTTCATCAGACTTACAACCGACCGCGGCCGACCTCGTTCTTAATCCTTCCCTATTTCATCAATTAATAATCAATCCGAGCCCAAAATCCACAAAAATAAGGAAAAAATCTCAATTAAATTGAATTAATCGTAATTGAGTAAATATTATATCTTGAATCTGCGAAATACCTCGATCTATAGGGATCAGCCATTGTAGAAAAATTGAAAAATTTGGGAAACCTCAAAATTATAGAATTATGAAAAGTGGAGGGAATTAAATCATAAATGGGTCATAATTGGACCGCTCTTGTGGGCATATATTTTGGGTCAAATCTGGATAAATTTCCTGTTGGGCTGAGCTCAAAAGGAAGCCCAGTTAAAAGTGCAAATCTTTCCATTTTCGGAGTTGATATGATCCATTTCTTTGTTCTTAGAAGCATAGTAATCATACCCCACCAGATCAAAGCATTGGGTCACCTGTTCAACTAATGGTGTAAAAATAAATTTCGTGTAGCACGATATTTAAAACGAAAAATGTTTCAAGTATTAGATTTACCCAATTTCATGTAGCCAAGTTCGGCGTGTTTTGACCAAACTAATTTTAGTCTGTTCCACGAACCAAATTGAATTGGACGTAGTTGTGGGTCACTGGTTCCCGAGTCTAACTTGCTAGTCTTGGTTAACTAATTGTAGAATTATCTACTCGATCATGTGTATTTCTTAAACACTTCTAATAGAAGGATATGAATAAAGTCCAGAACAACAAGTTCTATGCTAATTTTCGTTTATGGAATCATATTCTATGATATATTTTTGTTGACTGCTTAACAAAGAGAGATTTTTAATTATATTGGTATCAGATAATTTAGAAATTATGTTATCTAGCACTAATGAAGCTATAGTATTGCTCATATTTCATTAGGTTAAACAAAATGAGTTGGGCCAACGAATGATGACATGAACTTGAAAACTGTATAATGTGAACACTTTTGATGATATCTGATTGAAAATAATTGTGAAATGGTTCTTTGTCAAGGATATATAGTCTCCCCCAGCCATGAATTAAAGTTTCAAGGTGCATTTTTTGTAAGTTTGATGGCTTAGTCCGTCCGTTGCCCAAGGACAAATGATGAATATGTTAAAATACACATTAGTAGGGGCTTGGGGATGTAGGAAATGTTGCTATAAATGCTAGTAGAATTGAATGTAGTTCTTTACATGAAGATAAATTTGACGAGGGTTTGAAGTGTTGGGTTTAAATTGCATCGTGACCTTAAGGGGCGAGGGTTGTGGGTTTGGTGGGATTTGGGGGTGAATGGTTTCGAGAGCATTGATGGTGGTGATCGTCAAAAGGGAGCACAAGGCAATAGGGTTGAGTAGGGACTTTGCCAAGTTAATGGTACTAGAGCACATGAAAGTTGTTTCGATCCCTCCCAAAGCATTTGAACACCGTTGTCCACAAAATAAAATTTTGACAACTTGTACAAATTCGTATTGCACGCATCGAAATATGCTTAAAATTCTAAATGCAAACAAGAGAGACAAAGAAAAAGCACTCCAAGCAACATATGGTTAAGACAGAGATGCAATTCATTAGAATGCATCAAAATAAATATAAAATGCAAAGAATATGTAACTGGAGAGACATGGGACAGGAGCATTCCTTAGTCCTTGCGAAAAAGGTAGATTATTGTCAACGTCATCAAGGTCACAAGACCTTTGAGATTCCTTTGAATCCTCATCTTCATTGGCATGTATCTGGGAAGCAGATGAGATGGAATCGCCTGATCCATTACCATTTCCTCCCTCATATGGCGCCTATTTCTAGGCGAAACAGTTCGTAGGGCATGTCCTTGCCTCTCCTCTTGTTGTCTTGCTGTCGAAGGTGGTGGTTGAGGCCTATTCCTAGGCATTGGAGGTGGCTGGGATGGTCTGTGTCTAAGTCCCACTGAACTGATTTGGTCAAACACATTAACAGACCTTAGAGGTATATGCTCTGGCTCATATTCTCGGGGAGAATTATCATCCATGTCCACATAGGTCTCCGTAGGTCGACCAAATACATAGTTTGAAGATATGCCCACTCCCACCTCCCTTTCAAATGAGCTATCTTCCCTAGCTTGTCAGGGGATGGAGTAACTTTGGACTTCATACTCATGTAGATAGTACCATTGTGGTGCGTAAGGATGAATTGGTTGGCACCTTTAGCCTTACATTTGCCTAATTAGTTCTTGCATGGTCATGTTTTGGTTAGTGATATTTCTCATGTTAGCAGCCATCGTTGCTATCTCTCGAGTGAGTGGAGCAGCCACCCTCATCCCACCGTGCCTATGATGGTGGTAGGATCGGCACTAACTTGGTTAGGCTGCTGCTTGTGGGATCCCTTCCTCGGGGGTTTTTTCTCACCCTTCTAGGAGAGATATCATGGTTTGAACTCATTTTCTCTAAGCTGGGTCCTCAATTTTTCTAGACTTTTGGGGCTTCCACTTATTCTTTACTCAAGAACAAATCATTTTTCAAAGGAAATGTCTAACAACTTTTCAGTAAGCTTTTCCATGGGAATGTTCGTAGTTGTAGTGGCGTTTCCCACAGACAATGTCAATCTGTTGACCTCGTTTTTTTTTTTTTTTTTTATCGTTGACGTAGCCAACATATACTTAGCCCACCCGCGTCCGTGCAAGCTAATTTCAACACGATACTAGTCGACAATGTTTTAGGTTTGGTGAAGGAGAAGCTTTGTAACACGAAACTAAATTGTTTGAGCACCAGCAATACTTATAAATAGGATTGCACAATAAAGAACAATCAACAATGCATAAACTAAAACTTAGAATCACACAATCAACTCTCGCCACATGTACAAAAAGATTCCATTCATGATAAGAAACCTTGTAGCTTTGATTTGATATAGTTGCATTACCCTCAAATGATAGAGGAAGGGAGATATTTATTTTGTTACACGTGAAATGGTGTACATTGAATGAGGGGACATGTGACCTCATCTCCTGAATCGAAACATCTTATCCTAAGTATCAATTTAACCCTACTAGCTTGTGGCACATTTAATGTCCTTAAAAGAGAGCAGTCACCCTACAACCTATATTAATAAAACTTCAACATATTACTCGTTGCAAGGGTCACATCAATCATTCGAATATAATTTTATCAATATGAGATCTTCAAAGGAGGTGGGTCGTCACTTCTTGTGGTAGAGCTTCGAACTTAGCTTCATTGAGCACTACCACTTCGGTTAGAGGGCTTCGGTAGGTCCATTGCACTCTACGTGAGATGTCACGTAGGCTTTATGTGGGAGCCTCGATGGTGAGGCGTAACGGTATTACTTCCATATTGAGGAAATTGTTAAAGAGTCTGAGTAATAGTTATTTTCATTAACAATTGGTATAACTTTGATATCAATTTAACATGATTTGCTAGAAAATATTAATTACAAAAGTTCAATTAATGATTTCGCTTCTAGAAATGAGAGAAGTATTTTCACAGGGTTTGCTGCATTTTCAAGGTTTAAATACGATATTGCACGAGGTATTTTATGTTTTTTGAATCACAAGTTTGATCATATGGAATTGGTCAAAGATGTTAATGGTTTGGATGATGCATTTTTATATAAAAATTTTGAGTTTTTGGAAGTTTTGAATATGCTTTCAAGCTTAAATCTAGTGGTTTACTTGTACCTTTTTCTTTCAGGATATGTGAAATTAATAAACATTGAAATTTTTTATTTTATTTTATTCATGCTTCTTAGCTCTTGTTTGGTGTGAATTAAAATCAAATTTTTAGTTAATTTTCATAAAAGTTAATACAATGTATGGTTAAATAATTGTAGGATCCATGAAATATGTAGTTAAAGCTCTCGTTTGTTGTTCTCCATTAAATCATAATTCATTTTTATCTTTTTCTTATCAACCACACATTCTCCAATAAAATAATATTATACGTAACCCAAAAAAATTTCTTTCTTTTTTAACCACACATCCGTCTGTATGTAGCTGTAGTTAGTCTAGCCCGAGGCTCCAAAAAATTAATATTCCTCTCATTATATTGTGAAAATCAACCCCATTTGATAACCATGGATCATCACTATTCGATAGACCATGAGTTTTTAGCCATTTAACTGCACCGAGTGCATCGTTCATGGCTCCCATGAGACGGTGCTCTAGCTCTAGGCGATAGTCGATTGAGATAACCATCGCGGGTAGCTATGAAGAAAGTTGGAGTGACCAATCCAAAACTCATTGCCACTTACTTCGCTATCAACGACTTCACCACCCAAATGAGTTGCACTCCACTCCGATCAAGCCTATTTGCCAACACATTATTCTTGAGAACCTTTTGAGTCCCAAAGCACTCCCCAAGAATGTAGTGAGGAATGCGGAGCTTACAAAATAGCTTTACCACTTAGTTTTGATTTTTTTTTTTTTAGATTTTCGATTATTTAGGTTGGTGCTGGTTGAAGAATAAATAGATCTAGTTTCTCAATTAGATTTGAAGCTTTTTGAGGTTACTACTGGACAATGACTAAGAAAACCAGAATTCGTTGATTAAGGGTGGTGTTGATGGATGGCAATTGGGGTTTTGGGGAGAATTTTGATTGAGGGTGGTGTTGGCGGAGGGAATTTGGGGTTTTGAGCAAGCAAAGTAGAATTTTTCGATTGAGAGCATTGGTTGGGCGGCGTTGATGTGGCGGTGATGGTTGGTGTTGGTGGTAAGAATTTACTGAGATTTAGTTTTTTATTTTGAAGTTGGAGGTGGGGATGGGGTGGTTTGGGAGTGCGGTCGCATAAAAGATTGAGGTATATTCTGCAACAAAATAAAATATTTGGGGATCTCCACTGCAATTTTCATGTGAAAGCCCAAGATTGGCTAATCAAGAGGGAATGAATTGATTTTTAAAACTTTTTCGTTAAGTATACAAGATTTTAAATTAATAATTACACAAATGATAATAAATCAAATCAAACACAAATAGACACGTAGATAATCGAGATAAGTTTGCACAAAGTAGAAAATGTTAAGTAAAAGAGTTAGAGAGTGCAAACGATATAATATAGAGGTTCGATCCAATGCAATGATCTGCGTCCTCCGTTACCAAGCTCTCCGTCACGAGCAAGACATTTTTCACTATGTTGATTGACTTGTGGTGTAATCCAAACCTTTACAACGCTTCCAGTAACTTATAACTAAGGAGCACAGATCCTTTTACAATGTTGAGTTTTTCGAGACCTCAACACGACCCACAATGAATATATAAGTGAAAACTTCTCTTCTTGATGAATGATAGAATCAATATTGATAACAAGAAGAGAAGAGACAAACACTTCAATAGATGGCAATGAGTTTAGCTCAAAGTATTGATATGAAAAACTTTTTTATAAACAAAGAATTTTCACAAATTTAATCACTCAAAAGTTTTTCAACAATTTAATGCTTTTTGATTTTCTTAAAGATAGAGAATAATGTAGTTGGGATCAATAAAATTCTCACTTTAATGCTCAAGAATGAATGAATCAAGTAAAAGAATAGTAAGGTATTTATAGCATTCAAACGGTCAAAAGTTCTGTCCTAACGGATGCATTTTACCGGACGTCCGATACAGTATCGGACGATCAACTAACCGTTATTTTTTGTCAGCAAATTGGATCGTTGGAAATTTGACCATTGGGCCAATTTTGGTTTTACCGGACGTGCGGTAAAGCTTGCCAGACGTCCGGTAAGACCAACTTTGGTCCGGAACGTTCTCGTTTTAATATTTTTCAAATGTTAGTATTGGAGGGATGTTTTAAAATGTTTTTTTAAGGTATTAGTTGTATTTAAAATACTTGTTTTGAATTTTTACCTTTGAAAACATATTTTTTGAATAAAACATTTTTGTCGTGAATTTGTAAAAAATCAAAACTTTGAGCTTTTCCACGATGCATTGTCAAGTATTAAAATGTTTTACCTTTACATATAATCGTGAAACGTCTAAGTACTTAGTTTGAATAACTTGACGCGCATTGCTTGATTTGTACTTCGACTTATGTCTTGATTTTCGTGTAAGCAACTTTTGCGGGATTTGCAACATAATTCTTCAAGGGCTCGATTGTTTGAGCTTGTTTTCATTTGGGCTTGTGTGCAAATTACTTGATCTCGAACTTTGTGTCATCGAATATACTCATGTGCAATAGTCATTATGGCCACTTAAAATCAATTTGTTAATAATAAACATGATTTGTTTGTGATAATCAAAACGAGATGTGCATCCTGGAGAAAAATCTTAAAGTTCCTCTCAAGCGAAGGCAGAGCTTGCTCTACGAGCCTTCTCCTATGAAATTCTGCACTTCTATTCTATCCTTCACACGAGCGTAGAACACCATTGCTTGAGCGTGGACACTACTTCATCTTTTGTATGTTTTAAACTATTTTCGATCTTCTTCCAACCATTTTACACTTTCAATATCCAAACCTCAACTTTTTACTCCAATTCATCCATTTTTCACTCCTTGAACATCAATGCATCTTCAAGTTGGGATTTTGTTCTACGAAACAAAAAAGAAACCAAAATTCAATAGAAAACAACTCGAAAACACTTGAAACATTAACAAAAATATGTCATTGAGAAGTTAAGACAAATATATAAATTATACTTATTAGTGTGTCTAAGTATTTTTAATTCTCATGATGCGATAACATCTCCTCAGTTAATAAAACTTGATAAATGAAAGGTTCAAGAACTATGGTATGGAGACTAGGGAATTGAATAAGATTTTATAACCTCGTGGTGAGGTGAACAAATCATGCTTTTATATTTAGTTTTGGATTGCGAGTAATTTTAGTATTTCATGTATGCAACTTCTCAACATGACTAAAGCGTAAATTTTAGTTATAGATTTCGATGGCCTTCGTGTATTTAAAGTGAGAACAATACACAAAAAGGCCTAAGTCCAGGTTTGGGAAACACAGTGCAGAAAATAGATAAATACACTACTATGAATATAGGACGATCACAAGTTCGATGATTCCATGAATACCAGATTTGGATCAAGATACACTTGTAGTATGGAGTTAGGGTCGCGTGAGTATAAGAATCACAACTAACGAACTTATATTATAGGACCTATGAATTTTAGAACTAAAAATATGCGCATAGATTGCACGAACACATTTGAAATACTTAACTTTGTTATTGATTTTGTAGATACTAAGTTGACTTTAAAAAAAAGAAAAAAAAAAAAAAGTTAATAATTGAAATTGCACTTTAGTCCCTTAAATAATAATACAAACCTCAAATATGAACATGGAAGGAAGCCTTAGATGCTCGTGCTCACTCTTCGTTCTAGATGTCAAATTTGACATAATTTTTTTTGGCCTCGACTTCTTATTCAAGAGTAGGCTAATAGGAAACAGTTTGAACTCATTCTTGCTCAATTGGGACAAACCTTTTGAAGCAAATTCCTCAAATCTGGCATTGGAGTTGTTGTCGGACTTGTTAAGAATATAGGGTTATTTTTGTTTTATTGTTTATTAAAGGTAAAGTAATCTTTTTAGTTTCCTTTGTTTAGTCTATATATAATCTCTTTATATTTAGGTTAAAGCTAGTTTTTTGTACTCAATTTTCATTTTGCAAAATCAATGAAACTCTAGCCTTCTCTTTTTCTTTATTTTCTTTGGAATCTTTAACATTGTATCAGAGCAAAGTTTCATGGGACGAGACTTAATCTCAAACACATCTTTTGCATTTTTTTTTTTTTTTTTTTAAGAAAAGTGACGTTTTCAAGAGGGTTTTATTTCAGATTCTACAATTTGGTATTTCATTTTCCTTTATTTTGCGATCTATTTTTTCTTATTTTTTAATTATAGCTATTGAAAGAGACGATTCGCTTCAGTCCGCGAGTGTGAGGTTAGATGAAAAGAATTATTCGTATTGAAGTTACGTGATGAGAAATTTTCTTCAGGGTAAAAAGATGTGGGGATACTACTGAAACTTTTGTGAAACCTAGGAATACTGATGATGGTTATGCTGCTTTGATAGATACCTGAGAAGCAAACAATGCAAAAATTATTACTTAGATTAACAATTCTATTGACCATTCCATAGGTAGAAAGTTGGCGAAGTATGAGACAACAAATAAGGTTTGTGATCATTTACAAAGGTTATTCACTCAGTCAAATTTTGCATAGTATCAATTGGAGAAATGACATACGAGCTCTTCAATAGAAGAATATGAGTATTCAGGAGTTTTATTCTATTATGACATATCTTTAGGGATCAATTGGCTCTTACAGAATCAGACGAATTAAAAGCATGTGGTGACTATATTGCTCGTAGAGAGCAGTAACGGTTGGTACAGTTTTTAACTGCACCATGCAGTGATTTTGAAGGACTTAGATGTTCAATTTTGCATCGTTCTCTACTTCCATCTGTTGACTCAGTTGTTAGTAAGTTATTTACTAAAGAAATACGTCTCAAGTCTTATTTTGAAAATGGAATCATTAATCAATGAATATCATAAAGACAAATATACAAAATTCAAGTTGAGCAAACAAGGAAATTTTTTATACTAATTGTATAACCAGATGCAAGTAGATTTCGGCTAAAAAAGAGAGTATTCGTATAAAATAAATTCAAAGCTAATTATTCGATAAAATAAATATTCACATAATTTACACTACCAAAACATTTATCATAAACAAGAAATAAAAATAAATCTATCAATTTGTTGTGTCCTCTAAAAAAGATTATCCATCATTCCGATCAAAAGAGGGCACATTTGGATTTCCTATCATCGCAAGAATAATATAAATGCACCAAATTTTGGTGCAAAGTGTCTCCAATGGAGTACCATCTTTTGCACCATTTATCCTTTGCACCATTTTGGAAAAATGATGCAAAAGTGAATAGTGTTGCAATAATGGTGCAAAGTCAATTTTGCCCTTCATTTAATTTGCTAAAAGTTTGTTTAGAGGGTATTTGTGTCATTTTAGTTATATAATTTTTAATACAATTATTATTATTATTATTATTATTATTATTATTATTATTATTATTATTATTATTATTATTATTTGCCTTTAAATTAAATTTGAAATGTTAAAAATAATAATTACTGAATTAATTAAAATAAGAATAAATTTTTTTTAAATATAACTAACACTATTATTTATAGTTAACATGAAATATTTTATAATAACCACATACCTACATTAAACGAGTTCTATTTTAAAAAAACATATGCATAATTTAGTAATCTGGAAGATCACTTCCAGATCCTCTAATATCGTCAAAATAATTTTCATACAAACCAGATGAACTTTCAGATCCTTTATCGTGTTGTTGAGATCTCTTTCGTAAAATTTTTGTTTGTTCGTTTTGAAAGAATAAACGTAGGTTTGGATCTGCTATCAAATTCAAATCCTTCAGTAATATTTTGTTTTCCTCGCGATATTTTGTCATTCCAATTTCCTTTGTGCAAACAATTCATGAGTCACGCAGTCCCAAAAGAAATTATTTGCAATGAAAAAAGAAGCGTGTAGAAAAGATGTTGAACGTGCATTTGGCGTTCTACAATCGAAGTTTGCAATAGTGAAAGGACCAGCAAGATTTTGAGAAAAACATGTATTACATGATATCATGACTACATGTATAATAATGCATAACATGATTATTGAGGACGAACGTATTGTTGATGCACCAGTCCGAGAATAAACGAAAGCGCCAAGTCCAAAAGTTAAGTTGGTTGAAGATGAAAATCATCATTTTCAAGAATTCCTTGCCCGTCATAGACAAATCAAGGATAAAGAGACTCACATTGCACTCTGGACTGCATTAATCGGTCATTTGTGGGAAGAATATACGAATTCTGATAATTAAATTGCAATGATATTTCGACTTCATATTTAGTAATTTAATATGTTTTAATTGTACCATGTTTAAATAATATATTTATTTAATGAATTTAATATTTTCCTTAATTTCGCATAATTATTTATGTAGTAATTTATATATTTCTAAAATGAATAAATAATTAATATTCCAAATAAATAAATTACTAAAAAGAAAAAAATAGAAGAAAATGATTAAACATTGTTAATTTGGTGTAATGGTTGAAGATGAATTTTAGTTTGGTGCATCGCTGGAGATGGCCTTAGAAAGTGATTTTTTTGTCTCATAATTTATCAAATTAATGTTAATTAATGGTGATTAAAGAGTTAATGGGTTATTAGAAAATGACTTTTCATCTAATATTTATCAAGTGAATGTTAGTTAACGGGATTTTTTTTAACTATTATATTTAATTTTCAATGTAGGAATGCAATATTCTTTTAATATGTAATATTAGGTTTAAGAAAATTTAATTTGTATAAATAATTTTATTATTTTTAATTATATATGTAGTATTGTTATAATTTTTATTTTATTTTTATATGATTTTTTATTAATTATATACTGATAATTAGTAATAATAGCATTTAGTGGAAATCAATTGACTTAATTTATAATAAATAATATTAATATTTTGGGCGTCATTTTTTGCTTATTATTAGAAGAATTATAACTGTTGCAAAATGAAAGTTATGGGATAAGAGTAAAAAAAGGGGTTAAGTAGGGCTCATAAACGGTAACATTTCTTCTAAAATGAGGTGGGAAATGAAAAATAAACAAGCTAAGTGGGGCCCATAATAATTGTTAGTGCTTAGTGGAAATTAATTGACTTAATTTTTAAAATAAATAATTTGAATAATAATTGTATTAAAGTGGATTAAATTTAATTTTAAGGAAATGTAAGGGTAAAATGAAAAATGGAAGATATAAGGATAAAATGAGGATATATTGGACCTATAGCTAAACATGTAATGGTAAAATTGATAATTAAAAGTTTTCTCTTCAATCCCTCATTTTTCATATATTGTGGATAAAACACGTCAAATGGGCCAAAAAAATAAATTGAATAGGCTTTTTAAGGAAATGATTGAAATTGAACAATGAAGCAGGTGACACATTGTCACCTAACCGGTGATGAATTTCTACTAATGATAGATAAATTTACTCTTTTGAAATACATACAATTCTCAAGATCTAACATATTGAAAAGTAACCAAATAAAAACACTGTCGAACTTGGCATTTCTGTATCAGCATGGACAAATACAAACATGTGACACAACACATACAAACATGCAGAGAGGGAGAAGAACGCGGTGAGGTTTCATCGGATGGCCATGGTTATAGTGGAAGTCACCAATTGAAGGCTCGTATGAGCAGGACACACGCTGTTTCTATGCATCGAGGCAAGCCGAGGGCAATGTCATGCCTTTACGAGTGCCGGGTCTACATGAACAGGGAGAGAAAATTATTTTAAATGGCGATTTAATATCAGTGCATGAGAATTTTAGGGGTTCAATTGAGTGGATTTGTGTTTTATAATTATAATCCAAGTCAAATTGGGCCTCTTTAGGACCAAGAATATTGATGGATTGGGCTTTTCAGAAATTACGAATTGATAACCACTTAGAAGTCTCATGGGCCGAAGCCCATAAGTTGATGTAGTGTAACCCGAAATATGGGATTCATCACTGATGAGATAATGGCTCTTCTATAAATTTGATTTATGGGGAAAGAGAAGAGGGGTCCCAGTCTATTTATACTTGATACAATAAGTTGGCCCAAAACCTCCTCCTTCTTCTTCTTCCTTATTTTATTTTATTTTATTTTATTATTATTATTATTATTATTTTTTGTTTTGTTTCCCTTTTTTTTTTTTTTTTTTTTTTTTTTCTGTCAAAACACATCTCCAAGCTTTAAGATTGTAATGGATGATTGTGTTACTTCAACTTTTTAAACATATTTATAAAACCCAGATTTAGAGGTATTAAATTGGTCGAATCTAAATCGGCCCAATCAACCGGGAGCCAACAAATGCTCACAAATGGAATGAGCCGAGCACGAGTTGGCTTGCTTAGAAAAATCTTGGCTCAACTCATCTTCTCCCTAGGTGTGATCACATTTTTTTCCTATTATAATTCATTTTTTTATTTTCTATTTTTATCCTTCTTCCTAATAAATCATGCAAGCCGGCGAGTCACGCACATGGAAACATCCAGCTTGGCTCGTCCAATTACTTAGCTCCTGCGTGGCGGTAGTTGAGCCGACGACTAGCTTGCTCCCCTTGACGTCCTTACAGAAATTGGACTAGCTTGTCCCAAAAGAAAATCAACGAACTTGCTTTATGTCCAATTCTAACTAGTAAAAGCACATTATAAAAACATGTTAAAATCTAGTTAAACCGAGTCAATAGACATGTTATACTGATTAATACAAATTTTCTATAAAAGCACAAGAAGAAATGGCCAACTAGAGTATCATGCCCGCACCTTGAGAGTAGAATTGAGGTACTTTTCCAATGTGCTAACCCAATTGTTTGTTAAACAACTACCTCAAATTTCATGAAACCCTGAATCACTGATCCGGTGACCAAGTGTTATATATAATTGGATCGATGGTCAAGCCAAGTCTGATAAATATGGTTTAGAGGAAACATAAGTTGCACAATAAGTACAGTACCTCAAGTTTCAATTACCTCCAAATTAAAGATAATTTTAATTTTAATTTTCTGAAATGTAAAACTTATTTTACTCATGGAAAAAACTATAAAGGATGATAAGAGGCATTTATTGCAAAAAATAATATTTTATATAACCTATTGCCAAACTCTATTGAGTAAATAGACGATTTTTGTGGCACCACTTTTAATAAATAAATATTTCATATATCATTGTTATAAGCCAAACACGTTTCATATATTATGCAGGGACGGTAAAGTTAATAAATGCAAACTATATATAAGTCCTTGTTTGAGCCACAGTTTTTTGCAAAATTGCATTTTAAAATAGTATTCTGTTGAAAAATGTGTGGTTAAAAAGTAAAAAAAAAGTTTTGATTTACGTGTAAAATTATTTTATAAAAGAATGTACAGTTGAAAATAATTTTTTAAAAAAACGAGTTTTTGAAAAAATAAAACCAAACATGGGCTAAATATTGAGAACAATGCTACTGTTACAGAAAAAGAAATTCTGTAAAAATAACAGAACACACACATGGGGGATGGGCCCCATTTTTTATAATAATATTTTGTTCACATGGGATTCACCCCATGTGAGTATTTTGGCATTTTTATAGATAATAGTTTTCTACAAGTGGTTTAATTGGAAGAGTAATGTTATTCATCCTCACTGGGTTACAATCTCAGTCTAAGTGACGTTAATGTCAGATTAAATAATATGTAAAATTAAATAAGTCATTTAATTTATTTAGACTATGATTCTAACTTCAGTGAAAATGAATAACATTATTCTAATTGGAATACTTTTCATCTAAATCAGGTGCTAGAGAGTACTGGCGGCAAATCCCCCAAAAAAAGAAAAGGTCTCGATGACCAATAACATTTGATACTTTTTTCAAAGTGATGATTATCATATAATAATGGTGTATAGGGAAAAACATTTGGAACCCTTAATTTTATGTCTCCTTTCATTCTTCCCCCCTAATGATTTAGTCCTTTGACACTGCTCAACGCTTGTCTCGAAGAATAAGGAGAGAGAATCTTGGTCTTCAATACACAAAAAAAAAAAAAAAAAATTTCATTACTATGCATAGCAGACAATCCACTTTTTCTTTTAAAAGTATTACAGAACTAAATTTGTTAACTTATATTCAACAATAAATCAACAAATAAAAAAAAACATTCAAAATATTTATTTTGCAATCAAATAACAATACGAAGATGTTATAACCGATCACTTAAATATAACTCGCCTCCACTCTTTCTCTCTTCTTCTTTTTTTGAGTTCCGATGCCATGACATTTGACTCAATTCACTCAACAGCTAATAGATACTGAAACTGAAAGGTGAAAAAACAAAGTTTAATTACATTCCATTTTCCATACATAAGGACTAATACTCAATCACAATAAAATATTAAGCATTGGTCTATCATTATACATCTAATAACGCAAATAGGCAATACTCATTAGACTGGAGATAAAGAAGCAGGGAGACAGATTATAAATATCAACCAGAGGAAGAGAGAAAAGAGTTGAGTTTGAGAAATATGTAAAGAACAAGAATCTGAAATTATTTAGAATAGCCAATTTTACAATAGGAGAAAACTATTCAATACAAAAGAAGTTGAGAAAAGATGGAAAAGGAAACTTATGACATAAACAATGACTTTTGATTGTGAAGTGATTACTTTGCAACTCACAAGTTGGATTATTTGGATTTTATGTTCTTTGGGTTATTTATCAAAAAAACAGGGATTAGAATAGATGTATGCTCAATTGCTTACAGTTTCAGTATGTTGGTCTGTGCTCCTTTCTTGAGAAACTTCAATGAAATTTTGACATAACATCTAATGAAAGGCCACTAAGATTCCAAAAGCAATAGGGCTAACAGGAACAAGGATAGAGATAAACAACAGTGTCATTTTAAATCAACCTTCCAACTGCAATAGCAAATATAAATTGAGAATCATGCATTCACACTGAAGAAAGCTAATTTCCACTTTCTCCCCACTTTTTTTGTCTGAGTTGTTAAGGATTCATCCTTCTGATAAATGTCAAATACTTAACTATACCACTTCTAATAATGGCAGTCATCATTATACATCCAATAACGCAAATAGGCAATACTCTTTATAATTCTGATTGCTTAATTTTGTTGTTTTTGTAAACATCAGCTCTCTCAATTTAAAATGTTCTGCAATTCTGGTGAAAGGCTAGCTAATTTGTATTTCTCAATTATCATGTGTTTCATGTACTCTTTTTCTCCATACTATTATCTCTGTTTTTGTGGGTTTTAGTAACTTAAAAAAGTAAATTTAACTTACTTTCAAAGACAACCGAAAGCATTGTCCTTGTTTTCGAATTCTCAATAAACTCTTCCTTTATCATTTAGAGCTGAAATTCTTCGTATAATTGTGACAATTTTACAATAATAGTCACTTGCAGAAATCCTTCTCTTTTATCCAAAATTAATAACCATGAGGTTATAGGTTAGTTTAAAAAAAAAAAACCAAACAAAATGGGCCCCTAAAAATTCTGGGCCTGAGGCGGAGGCCTCTTGGGCATCCCCTCAGGTCTGGCTCTGCAGAGCACATTGACAAGTAAATACGTATATAATAAAACGTGTTTTTATGTGATTTGTGTATCAATTGAAAGTTCAAGATTGGCTAATCAAGAGAGGGGGTGTGAATTGGTTTTTAAAACTTTTTTGTTAACTATTCAAGATTTTAATCTAATGATCACACAAAAAAAATAAAACTAAAAATAAAACTAAACACAAATAAGCACATAGATGAAATGATATAAGCTTGCACAAAGTAAGATGTTAAGTAAAATGGTTAGAGAGTACAAACGATATAATATGGAGGTTCGATCTAACGCAATGATCTACGTCCCCTGTTACCAAGCTCTTCGTTACGAGCAATGCCATTTTCACTTTGTTGATTGACTTGTGGTGTAATCCAACCCTTTACAACGTTTTTGATGACGTACAAACAAGGAGCACCAATCATTTTACAATGTTGAACTTTCTGGGACCTCAACACAACCCATAATTCAAAATGAATTTACAAGTGAAATATTCTCTTCTTATTGAATGATAGAATCAAGGTTCATAACAAGAAGAGAAGAAGCAAACACTTCAATAGAAGAGAATGAGTATAACTCAAAGTGTTGAATTGAAAAACTTCTTGAAGAACCAAAGATTTTCACAAAGTTAATCCTTCAAAAGTTTTTTAAGAATTTAATGCTTTTGATCTTCTTAAAGATAGAGAATAACGTGGTTGTGATCAATAAAAGTCTATCTTTAAAGCTCAAGAAAAGTTGTTGTAAGTGAAGAAAGAATGAGGTATTTATAGCAATCAAACGGTCAAAATTTCTGCCTTAACGATGCACCTTACCGGACGTCCGGTAATATCCGTTATTTTTTGTCAGAAAATTAGAACGTTAGAAAAATGACCGATGGAGCCAAAATCAAGGATACCGGACCTCCTGTATGCGTACTAGGCGTCTGGTACATCATTTTTGGCTCAAAACGTCCTCGTTTCATATTTTTATCAAATGTAGGTATTCGATGGATGCTTTAAAAGTTTTTTAAGGTGTTATATTTAGAGCATACATGTTTCGATTTTTACCTTTGAAAACATAGTTTTCGAGTAAAACATTTGTCATGATTTTGATCGTAAATTCAAAACTTTAAACTCGTCAAGATTTATCGCCAAGTATTGAAATGTTTTACCTTTACATATGATTGTGAAAAGTCTAAGTACTTTGTTTTAAATGTCTTGACGTGCACTGCTTGTCAATATTTCGACTTGAATCTCGATTTTCGTTGAGGCATCTTTTCGCGGGTTTTGCCATATCATTCTTCATAGCCTCGATTGAATGATCATCATATGCAGATTTCTTGGCCTCGAATTTCGTGTCATCAATGTTATTCATTTGCAATAATCACTATGGACATTTGAAATCAATTTGTGAGTAATAAATATCATTTGTTTGTAATAATCAAAACGAGAAGTCAACATCAACCTCAACGGGGCTTGGGATCTAGAAAACAAGTCTATAATATGTGGCAATGTTAATTATGCTAGAAAATAATAATAATACCGTGTGATAATTTGGACATAATTATAACTTGCAACAATGAACGATATAAAATGTTAATGGTCGAGGCAAGAGTTCGACTCTTTCTCCTTAAGACGATAATGCACAACACTGGTGCTGACGGTATTTCAGCACTCGTCTCCCAAGATATAAAAATATTGACTTGTAATAGTAGCACTCCAAATTACAAGACTTGGCGAACCTACTCACGTTTTGATCTCTCTAAAATTAGAGGAATAAAATGCACGAAAATAACTTTCGAGACCGAATTGCAAAATATGGAATAAAGCAGGTAGGCAGGAATATAATCTTGAAAAAGAATAAAATCAGAATCGATTTTGTAATGAATAAAAATCGATGTATGATGATCTTTATATAGAAGTTGAAAATTCGTGTCCAAAAGATACAACAGTCGAAGAGTTGTGTTTTCAACAAACACAACCTATTTGGACCATAGTTATTAGACCCAACCCGAATATCGACCCTAAAAAGGTACTGAATCTCGGGTTACTAGTTGAACCGATGGGTCATTGCATAAAAATCAATAAAAAAAATTAAAGTATAAATTTATTTTGGGACAAAATTATATACGTTTTTAAATTATTTTTCACTAATTATTTAGTTCTATAAAATAAAGTAAAATATTTGATCAAAGTTTTTATAAAAATACTTTTAAAAAACAAATATATGATTCATTGGATACATATAAATTTTACATCAAAACATTAAAGTGCTCTACAAATCCAATAGTGATGAACTAATTGTTTTACTTAAAAGTCCGATGTTCAATTCATTGGAGTCCAAAATTTTAAAAGACAATTTTGAAAATAGGTAAACCAATAGGGTTAATTCGATCAAAATCGTCGAGGTTAAAGCCAGTTTTTGACATTCCTATTAAATTAATCTACTCGACCCGAGTCACCGATTTTTCAGCCCGATCGATCGGTCCTGACTAGGTTTTATAACTATGGTTTGGACAGTCAATTTAACTGTCAATTGCTATTTTCAAGAAGAAAACACATGTCGCACACTGAAAATTAGGGGAAATAAATAATATAAATAAATATATTATTATTTTAAATAATAATACAAAAAAATATAATTCAAATATTATTTTACCAAAAAATATATATCAACTTGGCCAAAACCCAAGCCCAAGCCCAAGCCCAAGCCCAAGACCACGACCCGTGCCAAGCCGGCCGGAAGGCGGCGACGTCGACGTCGACTACGTGTGTGGGCTTTGACTCAACCTACTAACATGTAGGTTTTCTCCCATTTAAAGACTATGGTACCACTTGGGGCTCAAATCCAAGTTCCAAACTTGAGTATTATGTTTTAGATGTTTTGTAATTAGCAATTCTGTACACAAAAAGGATTGAATTGTACTGTGTGTAAAAAGTCAATGAGTAATGTGCAAATAGATGAAAATATGGTTATTAGGTCTAGGGAATGGAAAAATGATGAAAAACAATGCGAATTTTCGCTAGACTGTCGTCAAGGTTTGACTAGAGTTACAGAAGCAGAAACACTAGATTGTCGTCCCTCATTCGATTGTTCGATCGTCGCTGAACCCTCACTTGAGCGACTTGTTATTTGGTAAAATGTTATTTTGAAATTTAAAGATTTTTCCCCGACCCAATGACCCATTCGTTTTATAACCTACCTATAAATACCAAATAGCCATAGAACATGTTTTTCCTAAGATTGAACATTGTGAAAGTTTCATATGTGAGAGAATTTTTACTATTCATCTTTCAACCTTCATGATTCATTGATATCAGTTCTTGGTGTTGAGAAAAACATCATTCTTATAATCCAAATACCAAACTGTCTTTCCTCTACATCTGGTCAGAGTTCTGAAGATCGAGAGAAGTTGACTGGAGTTCCAATCTGTGAAGAACAAGGTGTTCTTCGTTGATCCATGAGAGATAGACCATTCCACAAGGCTAGGAGTGATGCATGGTAACAGGGTAGCAGATTACAAGGAGAGCTTTGGCAACAGCAACTAAGGATTGGTGTAGGGGAACACATGATCCAGGGAGAGCTGTTAGAAGTGCAGTCGGGAGATTAGATAGTACGGGTCGTTTAGTCTCATAAACTGTAAGTTGTTTAAATCGTTTATAGTGTATTGCTTTACAAAATGCCAAAGTTCTTATTTACTGCTTTATTTATTGTTTTGATTATTTGCGGTAGTTAAATATAGGATTAAATTGACGTCATTGAATAACCATCTAGAAATAACAATTGGTGGCTTGTTGCTAATTTGCTATAATATTTTAATTTCGCATAATATATCTATTCACCACCCTCTAGGCATTTTTATGGTCGAACTAGGCGTTTTTCAATTGGTATAAGATCTTTAAATCGATTCTTGGCCCTTATTTTATAATTCTAGATGAGTCGGTCATTGTCCGTGCCTCCGTTCTTTGACGGAAGCAATTATGCCTACTGGAAAGTTCGTATGAGAGCTTTTCTCAAGGTTTTGGATGAACGTGTTTGGATTAGCGTTCAAAATGGGTAGACTCCACCTTCAACAACTGTTGTTGGTGTAGTCACAACCACCGATATCTCACCATGGACTAAAACCAACTTAGATGAGTGCAATTGGAATAATAAGGGCATTCATGCCCTGTTCATGGCTGTGTCTGTTGAGAAATTTAGGAAAGCTCAATATGTGAAACTGTTAAAAAAGTTTGTGATATCTTAGAAACCACACACGAGGGAACTAATACTGTTAAAAATTCAAAATTGTAGATATTGACCTCTAGGTTTGAAGAAATAAGGATGATGGATGATGAATCATTTGATGAATTTTATACTAAGCTCAATGACATAGTTAATTCGAGTTTCAATCTAGGTGAAAGAATCCCTGAGTCAAAAATTGTTAGAAAAGTCCTTAGATCCCTACATGAAAGGTTTAGACCTAAGATCACGGCGATTGAAGAGAGTAAGGACTTAGACACTGTCAAGATAGAAGAACTCGTAGGATCTCTCCAAACTTATGAACTCACTATATCTCAACTAAGTAAGGTTAAATCAATTGCCATGAATACCGTTAGGGAAGAAGAAAATGAATCAACTGACGTCGAGACCCCTAATGACAGTGAATTTGTCTATTTTGTTAGACAATTTCAAAAGGCCATGAGGAATATGAGAAAACCTCAATAGAGGAAAAATGATGATCCTAGTAAATTCTCGCATAAGAAACGTGATAAAAATTCTTCTAGGTCTTCCAGTAAGAAAACCCAATTTGTTGTATGCCGTGAGTGTAAGGGGTTTGGTCACTATAGGAATGAATGACCTAATCTTAAGAATAATTTGGGAAAATGAAAGGGTAAGGCATTAGCGATGATGAAGAGTGATAAAGAGTCGAATTCGAGCAATCAAAGTAATACTTTTACCAATTAGGATGAACAAAAATATATGGCGTTCACGTCT